>VDFB02271358.1:737000983-737066494 GCA_007258455.2 Sequoia sempervirens | reverse complement strand
AATATTGGGTAGTAGGAATTAAATAATTGCATTTTGTCCCTCTATTTCTAAAATTTCTCATGGACCATGACTAGTTAAAGCATTACCTATATGTGAATAGACCAATAATGATACCACAAGAACACTGCATATAATAACCATGCCTCTGAATAACCAATATCTGTAACATTTGTAGCCCAAGTGGAAGATCATCCAAAGTTTGGCACACCAAATCCATCCTCAACCCATGGGATACAACTCAAGGAAAAAGGTTTTGCACTATGGACCAACAAATGTGGTCCTCAAAGGGGGAGTAGATCTAGTACAATGTTCCAAGGGGGAACATAATTTCTGGCATCTATCCACTAGCTAGCATAGGGATGCACTAAGAAAGAATCAATATGTTCCAATGAATAGAGATCTCCCTCAACCCCTAATATGCTAGCGGAATGCTTCTTCGAATGGAGTGATCATCACTAGGGAAATTCCAACACACACAAAAAAAATGCAATCACATATAAGTTAGCACTAGGGTATACACATCTAGATCATTTAAAATTTCCACCATACCCTTATCCTAAGTTGGATACCTAGTATCTCAACTTGAGTAACAAAAATAACATTTACTAGTTTCTCACAACACATATTATAATACACTTTTCAAGCTTAGACCCACTTACAAAAAAATAACACTTAGCAACTTTGAAACACATAAATACCACATAAAGCTATCAATGCATAAAGGAATTACACTTTACAACATATAAACACATCACTATCACCTTGGATTTCTAAGAAATAATTCCATATAGTGGGGTAGGGGCTCTAACCAGACATGGGGAAAACATATGAGTAGATATCATAATCAAACCTCTACCAAAACTCCACACAATTCCACACCAAAACCACGATAGCTCCACATCAATGTCATGTCATGACCGCAATCAAATAACACCCTTAGCCATGTCATGTAACCACAACCAGATCAACATCCTTATTCATCCCAACAACAAAACTATAGAATTTAGAATGGGATACTCATATCCCAAATAAGGAAATACCCCAATGTGTGGGAACTATTCCCACTCAACCCCTTACACTTGGAGGACCCGAAATATCCCCTTTGCAAGAGGTGGGTTCAACTCCCCTAGAGGGTACACAAGAACTTACACCAAACACAAGGGACACATAGAGCAACATCCACATATATCAAAACATAATGCACCACTAAGGATAAATTCATTGTTTACAAGCTAGAATACATGATTTGAATTATAGTTTTATTGCACCAAACTTAAGCATCACTATTACGAACAAAATATTTACTTTAATAACTAAGTCTAAATTTATTCACACATAAATTTTCTACTAGAATAATTATGATTTTATTTTGCAGCTACTAGATCATCAAATCTTTAAAACGAGACAACTTTTAAAAATTTAAGTTACTATCCTCAAGAAAACAAGAGTTTCATCTGTAGCTAAAATTTTCACTTTCAAACAATCAACATTAATATTTACATCTTTCTCGAGACATGTCATCAACATGTGAATAAGATTGCATGAACAGTACATAACAAAATATTACATGAACTAGGCTAGATAACATAATCAGTTTGTGACCTAAATCAAGTACCATCAAATATCTAGAGCATGCAGTAACTTTAATGACCTTATGGAGAATTTACTAAATTGTATTAGACTTGGAATACCTAACCAAGGAAGCATCCAATTATGATAATCCTCTTTACTGCAACAATCCTTGAGGAAATAACTCTATATCTCTATTAGTGATGAATATAAGTAACTTTAATTAACTACCTCAAGAATGAGATTACCATAAACAAGGCCATTATTTTTTGAAAGCTAAAAATTGATTTCATATAAATCCCTTTCCTTCTTATATCGCTTTTCTAATTAGCATTATATAAATTCAAGAATAACTATATTCAACAAGGAATCCAAATAAAGCGAAACATAAAAAAATGAACAATTAGAATTAACATCAAGGATTCTTCAACAAGCATTTCATAAGATTAAGTGATTCAAGGAACTCTTCCTCCTAAAGCAAAACAACTTTCCCCTAACATGGACAAGGATACAATAATCTTAATGGGTTTGTTAATAACCTAAGATATTTGAATTCAATGGATGAGAGAAAATGTAACTTTAGATGTTTTTAACAGCTCTAGGAAAATTCACTGATAGCAATTCATCGATGGAAAATTCACCACCAACAATTCACTGTGGGAAAATTCACCACCATGACAAATTCATCGCTAAATAAAACTGCTAGCAATTCATCACGATAGAAAATTAATCGCCATTAATATTTTTTAATATATATTTCCAAAACTTTGATTTTTTTTTGCAAAAGAATAATTTGATTTATGACAATAAAAATGAATAAAAAATTAATCACATTAACTTTAGAGAATTTGATTTATGATAATAAAAATAAAAATAAAATTCAATATATTTTATTATATCATTCATCTATAATTGATTGATTTATGATAATAAAAATAAATCAATTTTTAATATATTATCATGTTAAAAACATTCATATCAAAATAAACATAAAAAACAATTACTATTGAGATGAATAGAAATTACTATAAACCAAACCTAACACAAAAATATATTTCAATATATTTTATTTTCTCAGTCATCTATAATTGATTTATGATAATAAAAATAAATCAATTTTTAATATATTATCATGTTGAAAACATTCATATCAAAATAAACATAAAAAATAATTACTATTGAGATGAATAGAAATTACTATGAACCAAACCTAACACAAAAATAAATCATCTCAATAAATCAATTATTGGCAATTAAAGAGGTGTATGATTATTATTTTTTGAGCATTTCAATAAATAAACAAGCAAAAAATAATGGGTATCTCAATAAATCAATAATTACTATTGAGATGAATAGAAATTACTATGAGCAATAAACACCAATACGTAAAAATAAAATTATCAATAAATTGTAATCAAGGTGAAAATTATATATATTAAAAAATATTAATGGTGGTTAATTTTCTGCCGCAATGAATTGCTCATGGTGAATTTTAGTTAGCAATGAATTTGTCATGGCGATGAATTTTCCCACGGTGAATTGTTGGCGATGAATTTTCCATGGGTGAATTGCTGATGATGAATTTTTTGAATGCCATTTTTAACATGTTATAATTAACACACTACTTTTAACCTTTTTTCAAGACTAGGTACAAAGTCACTTAATTACTTTACCCCACAATATCAACAATTCAACATTACTCAATAATTAAGACATTGCACACATTTGGGACTCTAAGAAAACAAGAAACTCCCATACATAACTTTTCATAAACTTTAGTAATTCAAAAGAACCTGAAGACAAAACAACTTTCTCTTAGCATGGATAAGGAGATAATAATTACAACTAACCTTGTTAAGAAATCAAGAAGTTTAATATCACAAAATTAAATGATATAGATCTAATGGTGGATTTCTTTCAACAAGGATCAATTAACATGCTACTTTGTTTGCACAGCTAAGGACAAAACACTTAATTAACCATAATTCCAATTTCACCCCAAAATATCAATAAATCAAACTTTACTTGATAAAAAAGATGTTGCACACCTTAGAACCCTAAGCAAGATAAGTTAATAATTCCCTGGAGTTCCTAGTGTTGAAACTCTGCTCTGATACCAAATGTTATAACCCAACTTTGACACAACTAAACAATACACAAACACCATTTTTTTTTTATGTAACATGAATAAACACCAACAACTAGTCACTTCAAATGAACATAGAACATAGAACATAGAACATACTAGTGACAAGGTTGGTATTAAACATCCACAATAATATTGACTTAATAGCATTCATATTAGTATAATGATTACCTTTACTCATTACCATTCCTTCTAATATTTACACTTACTAACAATATTCATGTGGAGTTTACAAGGATATTATCCTTGGTACTCAATACTCGTCCACCACCCTTAGAAGTGTCCATTCCAAACGATTATGTCACTCATATTGTTTGTACTTTAGTATTGTTCTTATTTGTATTAATTAGGAGAGGATTCCCAATTTCATTATTAATATCACCATTAGTTGTATACTACAGATTCTAAGTTTACTCCAACAAGATTAACATCCATATTCATGAAATCAAAATTTTGCTTACTATTATAATTAGTGACCCTACCCATTATAAATCTTAGCATTTTCCAACTCTAAATTACTTAACATAAGTATTATCTTTATCAATACTACCTTCAATCTCTCAATATTTTTTTTTTTACTCCATTCTTTCTTAATCACTAAAGATATTATTATCAAGTTTACTAAAGTAATTAATTTAATAATACTAAAATAGCTTACCGTTGATGTTAACTATTGAGTTTATTAAATGACAACCAATACGACACAAATAAAATAGGGAATTAAATCGATACAAATATTATAACTTAATACAACATGTTGGGTGGCTATGAGGTTTATATTTAGTTCAAAATTTATGAATTGTCTAAAATTTTCTTGTTGATAACTTTGATTTTTTTTTCCTTTCTTTTTTCTTGTTTATTCTATTTAAACATGGTCTTATAATATGCTATAACTTATTTTTAACAAGTTGCTTAAAATAAAATTAGAAATAAATTTTATAAAAATCAATAACCAACTAAAACTAATATTCTCCTTTAAATCCTTTTGTAACTCAAATAATTACAAATCCCATTCTTCTACTTTTTACAAAATTTCTTGATTTAATCTACTCAAAATAAGCAGCTAACTAAAAACTAACTTGTAAATAATATAAATTTCCTCACAACATTGCTATGCATATAAACATTTCCTTTCTTATTCTTCTACTCCTAAATTAGAATTTAATTTTAGAATTTAATTTCCTAATAAAATATGTAAAGAGAAGAGTTAAGCACTTAAACAAAACTACTTATAACTACTTACCATCTTCCCTTTTTTTTAATTTGCAATTTGCCATTCCATTATCTTTTACAGACTACTCTTCAATTTTTATATCTCAATTCTCATTTCTACATTCAAATCCACCAGTGGTTTCCTCACGAGATGGCAGGCAAGAGATACCATTTTTTCAAATTTAAATTCATAGATTTCAATATACAAGAAATTTGGGAGAGAGTGCTTCTTTGCAGGAAGGAATTTCTAAATGAAATAGGATGTTTGAAAAATGGCACAAAGCAATTAGGCTGAATATATGCATAAGGATTAACCACAGCTTACAGGCATCTATATATGGATTTAATCAACAGCCTAAAAAAAACAGAAGATAAAGTCATAACTCGCAGATCAAGAAAAATATTTTATGATTGAAGGATTTAAACAAGTTGCTGTTCACGTTTTGATGCTAGAGAACTTCATTTGATTCATTTCCATAAAATATGGCTGCACTCCTCATAGACTTCCTACGTAGTATTCCCTTAAATTTTCTTAATCAATAACTACCCCACAACCAATGTATTGCCTTCTTGAATGGTACAAGTGTATGTTATCATTATTTTTATTTCTCATCCAAGACTCCCAGGCCATTCAGAATTTTGTATTACTATTTTGATTTCTTATTCTCCAACTACCCGTTTGTTCCATTTCCTCAGAATAAATTTTACATATGCAATCACGTTATATACAGATCTGAGATCACCTTTAAATTACTAATCTTCTTTGCCATTCGAAAATTTACATCTAAATGTTCACATTTCGTTCCAGATTGAATTACTTGTTCAGAATTCATTTAACTCAGATATATCTTCGCTTATCTTCCTTTCAAAGTTGCAGGCTATGAATAATGGTGATAGGAGGCTGAGAGATCTCTGACTTTATTAAGACACAGATGAAATACATTTCATTTCTCCTCCTACATTTTTTTTCCAGCCACCTTGCAGATTCCATTTACATGTATAAACCTATATTTAACTATCTATTCTTCCATATTGAGATTGGAGATGTTATTATTTACAGCAGGGGGTCGCCATGGATAGTGAATACGAGTAGTTGAGTATACAAATTGCAGAATTTAGAGATCTTTTATTGCCTAACATTCATGTACATTCAGAAGGCATAAAGGGGCAAAGAAATGACGCATAGCCTCCATGGCGCCGCAGCCTTATGGGCTGCGACCCCATGGGGTTGCGGACCCCCAATGGTCACCTCCCTGAGTTTCGATCAAAGGTCGAAAGTGTAGACACCGAAATCTGGTTTAGGCCCGCGACTTCAATATTCTTCAAAATTCCTATTCTTCTATTGATTAAATAATCTTAATTATTTAATTAATTCATCTTAACATTAATTCTTCTATTGATTAAATAATCTTAATTATTTAATTAATTCATCTTCTATTAATTATTCTATTAATTAAATAATTATTAATTATTTAATTAATTCACTTCTCTTTATTCTATCTAATTAATTAAATAAACGCTTGTTATTTAATTATGTTACTAATTAACCTTCTTCTTGTTAATTATTTAATTTACTCTTTATCATATTTCAACTGGTAAATAAATTCATAATTTATTTTAATTGTTGTTTAAATCCTTAAGTCATTTTAATTAAAATAAATCTTATTTATTTAATTATTCAAATATCGAGTCTTGAATTAAATGGATTATTTAATTCATTAATTCTATTTTAACACATTCTTCTATATTTTAGATAATTATGTGAGTTATCTAAGTATTCACTTTTACTCAACTTTCGACATCTATTTTAATCATTGATTAACTATTGGTCCGATGTAAATTAAGCGTCTTGATAATCTCTTCTTCAGATCATGCAATCCTCCAGTTCTAACTCATTTGCGTGTACATGCAGATTAATTAAATATTCTTATTTAATTAATTAAATGTTGTGCGTGCGTTCGAACAGAGAGTCGTTATAATCAATCTTTATCTTTGTCATGCAAAGATATTTCTAATGTTTTCGAATCTGAATTGAAGATTAAATCATTTATTTAATCTTTAATTCTATCAGTTATCTGAATGCATGACTAATCTCTCAATCTCAACCGTCTGTTAATCTTTCAATCTTGGCCTGTCGTTCGAATAATCAATTTTCTATAAATTGATTTGTCATTCTTCATTCCAATCTCTCTCGCGAATTTGATAACTTTGGAGGGCACTTTTGTCTTGAATCTTCGATATTTTGCTAATCATTATCATAAGGCTATACTTGCACGAACTTGAAAATCTGAGGGCAATTATACCATACAAGCGAAATGGAGAAGAGCAATCGAGATAATTCATGGAAATACGTTTGAAAATTGGTGAGATTGTTCTAGTTTTAATTACGTTTTTACTTTCCCATGTTCTTTGTTGCTTAACGTATGAATTTGCATTTTAGATTTAGTTTTGTATTGAATGTGTGCTTCTAATCTTGATTCTGGTGTGTCTATTGTGCAAAGCTCTTTATTTGGCGTTACATTTTGGTGAACCCGACGTGAAGACACCATCTTCGCGAATCCGTAGATCTTTTAATTTTCGATTTTGCAGATTTTTCGTACGGAACGACGCATGTGAAGTTTTTGCACCGCAATTGATTTTCCGAACCGCATGTGAAGTTTCTGCACCGCAATTGATTTTCCGGAACCGCACGTGAAGTTTTTGAACCGCAATTGAATTTGTGAACCGCATCTGACAGAGAAACGACACATCTAGAAATTCTTGAATCGCAAGTGATATGCCGAGCCGCAACTGAAAAATAAACGACGCATCTGACTAGTAACAAAATGACGTAATTGACTGGTAAAATTTTATTTCTGCTTTCGGCAATCTGGAATTTTCAATTGATTTTTCGTGTTACTGATATTTGATTTTCAGCGTGTGGCCATTTGGAGTTAACAAGCTTTTGCAGGACGATTAGCGAAGACAAAATTGAAAATTACTAATGATATCTTCTGCAGGACACTTGTCGAAGACCCTAGTTAAATTTTGAAACAGATTGTTTGGTAGCATAGCAAATCTTTTATTTGGTTAAAATTAACAAGTGTCTACTGTGTTTGGTGCGAAAGCACAAGTCTGGTTACCCTTACGATTTGGTATATCGAAGTATCCTCTCCCCTTGCGCATCTGTGCGATCCTGGGTGTAAGAGAAATGATTACCAACTCTAGAATTTGGGCCTGTTCTGGTGGGAAAAAGTACTCACTCCAGAACGACTCAGACCGGTAGCACCCTGAACCCGAGGGACTTCCAGCCGGTATACAAAAGTGGGTTCTTGGGGAAACCCCAAGAATCACGAGTGTGGTTCCGACGAGATGGATCTGAAAGGGGACTCGCGCCGTATGGATCACACCCGCGAGCGGGATGCAGAATTAAATACCCTTTATTGTAGAGACCAACCTATTTGTGGCCGTTGCTTGGTATTAGTGCAGGGTACAGTATCATGCCCGAAGATTACTCACTACTGATCCCCTTGAGTAGAGATAGCGGTTCTTGGGATGTCATTACCCAATGAATTCAGAATTGGTGTGCTCGAAAGATGTTAATGAGCCGTGGAGGGGAGCCAATGCCACCAAATTCCTAAGCTATCCACTCTCGAGAAGGAAAGGTGTTCATCACCAATCCCGGGTATAATAGGTGGGCTATACCAAGTATACAAACCTAGGCCTTTGGCCTATTAGGATGTGCTTGTCTGTTATCACTTTAAACGTTCTTTGAGTCCAAAATTGAAACTGAAAACACTGTCTTACGATTGTCTTTGATTGTTAGAATTTGATCACAGAAAGCGGGTGATTTAGACTTCATGTCAGCGAAAATTCATAGAAGTCATGGTGTTCACCAGAAACATGCATCTGATTTTTAGAGTCGCATTTGTTAATTTTGAGTCGCATCTGTAATTTTTGAGTCGCATCCGTCAGTTAGGCCCGCATATGATTTAAATATGTCGCATCTGGTTGTTTTGAGCCGCATCTGTAATGTCACGAGATGTATACATCCGGTGTAATTAGCATATGTTTTGAAACTAGCGCATCGTTATATTCTGGAGTCATCTGAAAGCCAATTTTGAGGTAAGCATCGTAGGTTTGAACACTTGGCTGTTAAATTTGAAGCATCAAATGCGATTGCGGAAAAACCAAATTCAGCATCCGCATCCGGTTAAGCTGAGGTTATCAGGTTTGATGAGTCTTCATGCAATGAGTCTTAATGAGCTTTGAAATGATTTGCTCAATTTTGCATCCTTTAGGTTCATTTAGTCATTACCATAGTTGTATTCAATTAGAGTTCCAAGCAATCATAGGGTACATATCACCTTGCATTAGACTTTTAGAGAGGTCACTTTTACAAACTTTAGGAGTAGTCTGCCATCTATACTCTAGAAAGGTCATAGTGTCAACGAAATCTGTCATTGAACCTAGTCTTATCATCATATACTTTGTCCTACAGAGAGTCGTCCTAGCTCATTAGTCTAGTTAGGAAACTCAACTTGTCTTTGATCTTCGTCCTACATTGGTTCCTTGACTTAACTAAATTGACACTTTGGTTTGACTTTAGGTAGTTGGTCCTTCCACCTTGAGTTTATAGAATTGATCATTTTAGGGTCTCACTTAGACTTCTTGCACCTTTAGAGTCTAGACTAGTATCATCATAGGACATCCCTTATTTTACATAAGAAAACCCCAAAAACATAGAATAGAGTCATACAGTTTCTAGATATAGTTTTGCATTTCCCGCATATTGAGCTTGTCTTACATGGTTGAAACTAGGTCTAAGAGAAGAGAGAGAGAAAACATGTCGAACCAAAGCGAGTTCATCAACCCATTTTCTTCAAGACCTCATAAGACTCTATTAGACAAATTTACCACTAGAAACACTCAAGGACATGTTACAACAGAAGACATAGAGGCTGCCGCACAAGACCCTGAGTTTGCCTCTTTTGTAGATGAGTACCTAGCAAACGATCGTCAACGGTTCTTAGGAAAATTGCTAGCTGAAGGTGCTACCTTACCTCTAGGATTTGATATTAGTACCTTACAAACTCAACCTACACAAGGGACAAATACCACGACTGCTAGTACTACTATACCTCAAGTCAGTGCGACTATGCCATCTAGCACGTCTACACAGAGTACAACAGTCCATACGTCCCCATTTGGTACACCTACAATGACATCGGGATTTAGTTTCACTCATCTATTCCCTTCGGTCCTATTAGCGGGAGTAAAAGACCTAAAACATCAGCCCATACATCTTATGTCGGTGTCACGAGTGCGCAATCAACAACCACACCTACTGCTAGCATTATAGGTACCTTGCCACAGTCGATGGCCATACCTAGTGTTCAGGTCACTAGTACTATACCAAGGATTACACAAACAGGGGGCATTCCCTCCTTCCAATATGGCAATCAAAATCCACCTTTCCAGACTAGCAGTCAAAACCAATTTACATCAGTTCCGAATCAAAACCCCTTTTCACAGATTGGTAGTCAGAATCCGTCTACCCATATTCCAAGCCAAAACTATTTCACATCGGTTCTGAATCAGAATCCCTTTGTACAGAGTGGTACTCAGAATCCATTTACACAGAATCCAGGACAACATCAATCTATGTCGATTCCAAACCAGAATACATTTACCAACATTCCGAATCCAAATCCACCTCAGATGCCAATGTTCAATCAAAACCCATCACGAGACTTTGGATTTCAGAATACATATATGGATCCGCATAATCCTTCTAGCACATCTTTGACTCAAGTTGACATCCTACAAACACAAATGCAGGCATTACAAACGCAAATGGATAACATGTTAGTGTCAACTAAGAAATCATTTTCACCAAAGGACATATGCCCATTCCCTTTTGATAGATCATTGTACATGACACCTTTCCCTCACGGATATGTCATACCAAATCTTCCTAAGTACAATGGCAAACGCAATCCAGTAGAACATATCAGGGAATTTTCTACCATATGCATTGATGTCGCTTACGACCCCACGTACCTTATGAGGCTATTTCCATGAAGTCTTGTAGGGGTTGCACTAGAATGGTTTTCGGGTCTAGATTCTAGCATTAGATCATGGGGAGAGCTAGTCGAGAAATTTGTGGAGCAATTCTCCTTCCACATTGACCATGAGATAAATATAGCAACCTTGTGCCACACAACACAAGACGAAGGTGAAACATTCATTGCTTTCTTCCAGAGATGGAGAACTATTGCTAGTAGATGTCCTGTCGAGATACCTGAAAAACAAAAGGTTACCATGTTTCAAGAAAACCTTCATCCAAAACTCAGGAGTAACTTAAGGGTACATTGTTGCATATCTTTTTCAAAACTAGTGGAAAAGGGGGTGATAATAGAGAAGGATCTCATTGAAAAGTGTGAACTCAAGATGACAACACCCAATCAAAACACAGTCGTACAAAACACCCCCACCAACAGAAACAGATTCTGGTCTCGTAACAAAAATGTCACTAATGATGGGGTGGTGGATGCTAAAACATTACAAGCAAGACCCCTCCTCACATTACAAGGACCTCATAATTTTGCTAACACGCTTAATGCTATCAATCAACCTCCCAACATGGTCTCAAACACTCAACATCCACCACCAAGGAGATTCCAGAAACGTGAGTTCACTCCCTTAGGGGAACCCATTGAGTCGGTGTTCAAACAGCTGTTACAACACAACCTCATACAACTGCAGGAACCAAGACAATACGATCCAGGACAGTTTAAACCAACTTGGTGGGATGACAACGCTTTTTGTGATTATCATAGGACTAAGGGACATAACCTACAAAACTGTCGACAACTGAAGAACATCATACAAGATCTTGTTGACAAGAGAATCATTGAAGTTAGTGGACAAAAACAAAAGACATCGAACACTGATCATCAAGTCTTTTCAGACCCACTACATGACCATGGGAAAGGAACTGTCCCTAGTTCGAGTACTAAGACCAATATGTCAGCCAATTATGTGAATATAAAACATGACTATGATAGTGGCAAAATCATTCATTGCCTTCGCGCCGCCAAGGACAACATCAATACCATTACTATCAAGGCTAATCCGGAATGTGCGGTCAATACTCATCGTACTAAGTTTGTTATCCAAGGCCCTCCATCACAGCAAGCATCACAACCTTCCAAGTTACAATATAACCTACTTGACCAGTTGGGGAAGACCCCAGCCCAAATTTCAATCTTGGAATTGTTGCGTATCTCCCCCGAGCATCGGTCTATCCTCGATAAGGCTTTACAAAACACCACGGTCCCTAATGACCTTGATGTCAATCGTTTCCAGGAGATGGTGGGCTACTTGACCAATAATCATCATGCCACATTTTCTGAACAAGACTATGCCACAGATAAGACGAACCACAATGACCCTTTACATCTAGAAGTCCTTGTTGATATTTTCAAAGAGTTAGGCGAGTTTTGAAACGAAGGAAGCGAGGGGTTAAATCTATGCACTTTAAAACTAATTAAGGCATTAGGTATTTCAGAACATGCGTAGACACCACCAAGAGTATTGTCATTAAGTCTTATGATGATGAAGAAAGAAAATCAAAGGGGGTGGTAACACTTCCTATCAGAATTGGTCCTGCGATAATGGAGACAAAGTTCCAGGTCTTGGATCTCACCCTCCCTTATAACCTTTTGCTAGGTAGACCATGGATTCATGCCATGAAGGCAGTCCCTTCCACATATCATTAGTGCCTTAAATTCCCTTACAATGGCACCGAAATAACTATCGATGGTGATCCTGATCCTTTTCAGTATTGCACTAACCTAAAGGACATCCCTCAATGTCAAGTGCCAGTCAACCAACAGGCCTCATCGTCTAATCCATCTTCTTATGTTGACCCTTCCACGCTCACTCAAACATCTATTGCACCTTCACTTCCCACTACTCCTAGGGTTGAGATCCAAGACAAGGGTTGTGGAGAGTATTATATGAAGACTTCCTATTGTGTTAGCCACTTGGTCCCTCTTAAGTCATATGGTTTGCCTACAACAGGTAGGGGACAGTCTATAATCACTATACATGTTCCCCCCACAACAACTTTCATTAAATGGGGTGAATTAAGAAAAGAGGCTGTAGATACAGAAGATGTTACTTCCTGGCTGTATAAGGAAGATAATCAAGAACCCCTTTTACTTGCTCATATTCCTACAAGACTATACGGAAAGAGTTTCAAAATCATGCAAAGCAATGGATATGATGGACACAGTGGTTTAGGCTTAAACCAAGATGGCAGAATTGAACCAATATTTGTTTCTCAGTGGCCAAAAGGAGTAGGGCTAGGGTTTCAACCGATTCAGATTGGCGTTCCTAGTACTCCATTACCCTTACTTGAGGAAGTACATGCTTCAGAAGACATTAAGACATCTCACGAACCAATAGACCAAAATCGTTGTAACTCTCTTGACTCTAATGATTATGAGTGGGATTCCTTATCCTCTACTTCTTCCATGGACCTTGACAAGTTATTTGGAGAACTTCACTTGCTGTTAAGTTCCTCACCAAATCCTTTAAATTCCTGTCCACCAAAGAAAATGACAAAAGAGGAGTGGTTTAAACACTACTATTGGGAATCACTTGATCCTACCTCTTGGCAACCTGAGCCACCTCTTTCTGATTGTCAAACCTTGGCATTAGGCCCACCTATTTATCCACCTAGACCCAAACCCAAGAGCAAAAAGGACTTGGTACAAGACTTTTGTGACCACATGAATAATTCAATTTTTACATTGACTCCATTAGACTTTGATAACTCCGACGATGACATGCCTTTAGTTTATCCCCAACTCATAGATTGGGATCAACAAGATACACCCGTTTTAGATACTTTTGAGAACAACGAAGCGATTGCTGAGTTCCTGGGATTACGTGAAGGCATACCTAATGGGGATCATAAAGCTGGTTTTACCATTGACTTGGACAATAAAGCATATTTTGGGGAATCTGTTCAACCCTCCAGTCGCAAAAATGAGAAAAGGAATAAACAAGATAAAAAGGACGAGTCTCTAGGTGAAAACCGCAAGGCACCTCTAGACCATGAAAAAGTAAAAAGAAAGGACGCATCCGAAGGTGAAAACCTCTCTGAGGCACCTAAGGATGGAGGTTTGAACATTCTCCCCATTGCATGGGAAAAGTCACCCATGCTCGTGGAAGAATCAGTAGAAGTCAACATAGGCACAAAAGAGAATCCTTGATTGATTTATTTGGCGGTGTCACTGACAACACAAGAGAAATCAGAGTTCCACAACTTCTTTGAACAAAGACAGATTAATTTTGCTTGGTCATATGCCGACATGCCTGGGTTGGATCCTGAACTTGTTCTACATCACTTGTCTTTACAACCAGATGCTAAACCAGTAAAGCAGAAGTTGAGAAAAATGCATCCACAAATTGCTTTATTAGTCAAGGCGGAACTCAAGAAACTCTTAGATGTTGGTTTCATCAGACCTATTGACTATGCAGATTGGATTTCCAATCTTGTACCAATTACCAAACCAGCTGGGGGCATTCGCATCTGCACTGATTTTAGAGATATCAACAAAGCTTGTCCTAAGGATGACTTCCCTTTGCCTAATATAGACATGATAGTTGACATGACAGCAAGATATGAGATGTTGTCCCTTATGGATGGATTCTCAGGATATAACCAGATCAGAATAGCCATTGAAGATCAACCTAAGACAACCTTCACTTGTCCTTGGGGAACGTATTGCTAGAATTTTATGCCCTTCGGACTCAAGAATGCAGGAGCAACCTATCAACGTGCCATGACCACTATCTTTCATGATTTAGTACACACTTGTATGGAGGATTATGTCGATGACCTTATTGTAAAATCCAAGACAAGGGCACAACATTTACAGGTTTTAGACAAGGTATTTCAGAGGCTAGAGACGTATAATGTGAGACTCAATCCAAAGAAATGTGTGTTTGGAGTCAAGTCAGGAAAGCTGTTAGGTTATATCATTTCTAGACGAGGCATTGAAGTAGATCCAGCTAAGGTAAAAGCAATTATGGACATGCCACCACCCAACAATCTCAGTCAACTAAGGACATTACAGGGAAGGTTGCAATCTATCGGAAGATTTATAGTGCAGCTAGCAGACAAGACACATCCTTTTCAACATCTACTTAAGAAAGGAGTACCCTTTGCATGGACACCTAGGTGTGAAGAGGCTTTTCAACTGATTAAAGAATATTTACTTACACCACATGTCTTAATGCCACCTATTGAAGGAAGGCCGTTGATTCTTTATATCACAGCAACCCATTCATCACTCAGAGCATTGCTTGCACAGAATGACGATGAAGGTCATGAAAGGGCAGTCTATTATATCAGTTGGACTTTGGTTGGTTATGAGCTCAACTATAGTAACATTGAACGTGCCTGTCTTGCAGTAGTATTTGCTACCCAAAAACTGAGGCACTACATGCTAAACCATCAAAAAATGTTGATTGCTAAAATAGATCCTCTGAAATATCTTCTCAGTAAGGTAGCATTAACAGGACGTCTGGCTAAGTGGGTTATGATACTTAGTGAGTATGATATACAGTATGTAGAGAGAAAGGCTATTAAAGGACAGGTCATTGCTGATCAGTTAGCTGATGCACCCATACAGGTAGATCACCCATTAGTGGCAGACTTTCCTGATGAGTTCATATTCACATTTGACACAAACATAACATGGAAACTGTACTTTGATGGCTCACATAAAAATCATGGTTCAGGGGCTGGGATATTGTTTATCACACCACAGGGTGATTCCATCCCTAAATCATTCAGGATTGCATTTCCATGCACTAACAACATGGCGGAATATGAAGCTTTAGTGACAGGTTTACACATGGTAGTCAAGTGGAAAATCAAGAACCTATAGGTATATGGTGATTCTCAACTAGTAATAAGACAGGTAAATGATGATTATGAGACTAAGGATGAAAAGCTTGCTCCGTACAAGCGCATGGCTGATAGTTTTAAAGAGTACTTTGACAAAGTCAAGTTTCATCAGATACCTCGTTTTTTAAACAAAGCAGCAGATGCTATGGCTACAATTGCCTCACTTCTTGACATTCCTAACAACGTGCCTAAGTTTGAGTTCTTGGTCGAACAGCTTTTGGTCCCCGCCTACGATATCCCAGATTCTGAAATGGTGTGTGACATTGTTGGTCCTGATTCCCCATGGTACAAAGAAATCTATGATTACCTTCATGCCGAAGTCATCCCCATTGGCCTATCCAATAACCAACGTAGGACATTCCTTCGCAAGTCAGCCAAATATACCATCGTCGGAGACACCCTATATAGACGCACTTTAGATAATACCCTACTAAGATGTCTTGATTCTACTGAAGCACAAGCAACCTTGCATGGGGTGCATGAGGGTATATGTGGTTCCCATTCTAGCGGTCCTACCTTAGCTAAAAAGATTATGAGACTGGGTTATTATTGGCCTACTATGGAAAAAGACTCATATGTCTTTGTAACAAAATGTCACCAATGCCAAGTTCATGGAGATTTGATACATGCCACAGCACAGGAGCTCCGTCCTATCACGTCACCATGGCCTTTTTCCCAATGGGGACTCGACCTCATAGGTAAGATCCACCCCACCTCATCTAATGGAAAAAAGTTCATTATCACTGCCACTGAGTACTTTACGAAGTGGATTGAAGCCATTCCTATGACATACATTACCGGCACACAAATTTCTAGATTTATCTTAAACTATATCATCTGTCGGTATGGTGTCCCTCAATCTATAATCACTGACAATGGCCGCCCATTTAAGAACCAAGAAGTCGTCACTTGTGTGATCAATTTCATATTCAACATCACTTCTCTACTCCATACTACCCACAAGGTAACAGCCAAGTGGAGGCATCTAACAAGACCATCATTAGAATCCTCAAGAAGACTGTCAATGATGCTGATCGTGACTGGCATTTACAGCTTAACCCTGCCTTATGGGCTTATCATACAAGTATCCGTACTCCCACTGGTGCTACCCCATACTCACTTCTCTTTGGATCTGAAGCCATTTTGCCTATTGAGGTCGAGATTCCATCCCTAAGGGTATCACTGAAGGGCCACATTGATGATGAAGAGTACCGAGTGTCGAGACTCCATGAGTTAGAATTCCTGGACGAGCGTAGACAGAAGGCACTGGACCATCTCCAAGCATATCAGAACCGCCTTCATCGTAGCTATAACAGGAGGGTTTTAAACAGAAATTTTGACATTGGTGACCTGGTTTTAATGGAGAACCCAAAGAATCAAGCAGAAAGAGATAAACCAGGAAAGTTTGAACCTAATTGGTTGGGACCTTATGTTGTTACAGAAGCTTTTGGATCAGGAGCGTATCAACTCTCTACTCTTGAAGGTGAACCATTGTCCTCACCAATCAATATTATGCATCTGAAGAAGTTCTACGCATAGCTTCTGGGAGCCTTTGTCTTATTTAGCAAAAATACAAAAAAAAATCAGAAAATAAAAAAAAATCGTCATCAAGGGGAAAACCTGGCAAACAGGCATCTTGGTAACACCAAAAAAATTAGTTAATATGGAAAATAGTAAAGATAAATCAATCATCCAATGGTGAAAACCACTTCGGTGGCGCTTTGGATAGGTACCATGGTGAAAACCTGGCAAACAGGCGCCATGTGTACTCAACCCTGCTCCTTTGTCTACTATTATTCTAATCTATCTTGTACATACACCACTTACCTGTACATAGTCTCTACCCTGTACATAGTCCTTATTCCTATACATAGTCCTTATCCCTATACATACTGACTATCCCTGTACATATCCCTTATTTTTCATGTCCATCATTTGTATATACCATTCATAATAAGTGGTAATCTTTCCCATAACTTGGAACGATTGACATTGAGTGTATTTCATATCCTCCGTTTTACCCTAGTCATAGTCAGTTGGTCTTATACTCGACTGGGGGCAAACACTTGACGTGCGTCATATTGGTTCTTACATTGATTGTGTTGAAGATGTAAAACCATGGAAAATCTGAAAACATCACAAAATGACCTGAGAAAACACAAAAACATCATAAAACTTCAAAAAGACAAAAAAATCAAAACATTTCAAAAATCCAAAAACAGAGTCGGAGTCAGTCGCACTTGTCAGTCTTTGTCATTTTGTCGAACTACGTTGCCTCTGCAACTGGACGTAGGCAAGGCCATCTGCCGATGTGCCCTCGAGGCATTAGGTCAGTCTGTTTAGGTTTGTATGTATAAAGTCATGCGTCAATACATCTGTCTATATAACAAGGTCATTGGTAGTGTCGAACTACGAGGTTTCTGCGTGTACAACGTAGGCAAGGCCATCACACGATGAGCCCCTGAGGCCGCACTAGGTCAGTCCATTAGAGTTCGTCACATTCACTTTTACACACGTCTTTTATTTGTAGTTAGTCTTGTCGGTCGCAGTCAAGTCGAACTACGAGGTCTCTGCGTGTACAATGTAGGCAAGGAACATCACACGATGAGCTCCCAAGGCCACACTAGGTCAGTCCTTTAGGGTTTGTTATCACACACAGTCAATTGTCAACACGTCATATCAAGTCATGCATTACTTTGGTGAACAAGTCAGCAATGTCTCTGAGTCATATCAAACAACTTGCCATACAAAACAATTCAAACAGATCAACCAACCGTCTACTACAAGATGTGTCCTTCTTGGAAACAGATGTTATCAAAACAATCAACCTATGTCTTATTCAGGCTGTGTCCTTCCTGCGTAATCAACAAGGTCAAACAATCAAACATAGCCTTACACAGGTTATCACATCAACGGCATCTGACTCAATGTCTTATACGATACATGTCTTTCTGAAACCAGGCTTTGTCATGCCTTATATAGATAGTCATAACATCGAAACCAGACTCATAGTCTTATCCGGTATGTGTATCTCCTACGATTAGGCTCTATCAATCAAACAAATCAAACAAACAAATCATGTTTTGGCAAATATTTTCATTGGCTTATTGACTTTATGGCTTGTTTATCTTATCATTTATCTTGAATTGATGACTAGGATTCATGTTACTAGCTTTCTCAATGATGTCCCATGAAGGATTTAGAGAAGCAACGACGTATCGGAATTCTATTTTCTTTGACTGCTGTCTGTTGACTATCTTTTCAATTTGATTTTGAGTCATGTTACTAGTTTCCTCAAGGATGTCCCATGAAGGATTTAGAGGAGCAATGATGTATCATGACCCGTCTTTTCTTTCGTTTGCTGTCTGTGGTTTGTCCTGACAAAAAGACTGGGGCAATGTGTGCCCTTAGTATGAGTTAACGACAATCCTTGTCTGCGACTGTCTGTTGTTAGCAAGTGGATGACCTTGCACACCTTGATTTATGTCATATCCTAGTGTTTGTCTCCATTTGTATTAGTCCCACCCAATGATGATAAAGTGCAATACCTTTTGTGATATGGTAAAATATCGAAGATTCCTAACACTAACATTTATCTTCTGTCTTTTCATTCTTTGTCGATCTTCCATTCCGCATTAACAATTCTTCTTTCTTGCATTATGACGAAGTCCTGTGACACAAAATGGTATACATCATCCTGCATCAACATACATGTTAGAAGCATACATATATATAGGCATATGTCACATTTAGATTATCATGGCATGATAGACAATAATCATCATTTAACATTGCATATCATAAGTAATAAACTGTAAATACATACGTCATATTACATTTGTATAGCATCACATGTCATTATACATATAGCATCACATTGCATCTCATAATCATATAGAATCATATGTCACATAAAATCAACATTATCGCATTAGTTGCATAAACAACATAAAGTACATACAACCATCCATCACATAGGCATATCATATAAACATCACATGTATAAATCAAGACTGCATAATTAATAAATAGATAATGCATATCATAAGAATCGCCACCAAAATCATACATACATATCGCTCATATGTGTCACATCACAATGTCATAATGTATCATAAATATATGGAAGCCCGCAGGCTATCGGATCAAAATACAATGTCTCAAATGGACCTCAAAACTATATCTCTATCCTAAACTGCCACTGCCATCATGACAAGAGTGTGTAGGAGACTGATGCTGGGAACCTGCTGATCTCGGAGCTATGGGAGGTCTGTCATATGGCCCTGCTCTGCGTGGCTGATCCACTCCCTCTGTGCTCACTGTCCGTGTGTGGGTCCTAGTCTGGGACCTACTACTCTGTGCCGCTGAAAAGCTAGGAGCCCATCTCTCTAAGGGAACCTCTACCTCATACAAGTCTCGGTAGTATCTCTCCCTCTCGCTGGCTCTGACCAACTCTCTGGAAAATGCTGTTGATGGTCCTGTACATAATGACCTGAGCTCTGTGAATCTCTGCTCAGTCTCCTGCCGCCGGGCTACAGCCTGATCCCTCTCCAACAAGGCTCTGTCTCTCTCCACCCTATAAGCATCTCTCTCTGCCATCAGCACCCTCATCTGCTCCTCCAAGGAGGCAACCTGGGCTTGTAATATATCGGTGTCAGGCGCCTCTACCTCTATATCATCCTGACGGACCCTGTCTCGCCCATCCTCCTCCTCGTCCATCTCCTCCAAGATCTGATCCCTGATCTCTCTCTCGTGATCATCCTCCTCCTCATCATCCTCCTAGTAGGCACCTAGCAAACCAAGGGCATCGACCTCTGCCTCCTCTATAACTACCTCCTTGGTACCTGCCTCTGCCTCTGCTGGGATGTCAGGGATGTCTAGGATAACTTCCTCAGCTGGCTGCTCCTCCTCGCCGCCTCTGGCCACATCTAGCATGGTTACATCCTCCTCTCCTCCCCACTCCTCTTAGATCGGTGACAAGGCTGCTCCTCGTCCCCGTCGACCATGCCTCCCTCTCCTGCCTCCACGTCGGCCACCTCTGCCATCATCCCCACCATCACCTCGGCCTCCTCTACCTCCTCGACCACCTCCTCTGCCTCGTCTGCCTCTGGGACCTCTAACACGCTGCTCTACTGGTGCTAGTTGCCCTGGATCTGTCAAAGGAGTTGGCCTGTGTAATGCCCACCATTGATCATAAGCTGGAGTCATCCCTGGATCTGCTAGTCCACCCCTCCATCCCCATGCCTGTGCCTGTAATCCATCAATATCTGCCTCTGCTGTGGCAACTGGAATCTCTGGCCCCCACAACAGGACCTCTCGTGAGGACCGAGCAAACTCTGCTCTCCCTTGAGGTACATCCTGTACCTCTCCATACTGTCTCAAGACCCGGTCCGGCAACTGCCGCTCTATGATGTGCATATGGGACACTGTCCGTCCCACTAAATACTGTGTCTGTCGACAATATGGCAAATGCTCGCCCTCATCTGACCACACCTCGCAGTCTAGGTATGGTCTCCATGTAAACTCCTGCATCAGGTCTATAACATGTCTATAATAGCCCGTGTCTCCAATGTGGTGCTGTGTGGTGGCTCCCACATACCGAAAGGCGTAGGGCGCTCCACGAGCTAGATCTACTGTCACCGGTGGTATAAAGATAGCAATATGCTCCCACGCCCATACCATCAGGAGCGTGGTGCCGCAGCTCATTGACTGCGCCTCTCTATAGGAAATGTCATGAAGGTGGAAGTATAGCATCCCCAGCACACACGAACCCCAAGCATATACAACTCGGTGCTCTAGCATGCCCACTAGCATCTCACCCCATCCCACAGGGAATCCATGACCTTGGCGATCAGGCAGTACAATACCACCTATTAGTGTTGCTACTAGATAGTCTAACTGTCTATATCTCTGGGCCAATACCCACCATCTAATCTCATAATCATCCACCCCTAGCTGTCTAACGTCAGCATCATGGGGGTAGTATCTGCACATCTTAGCTATACCCCTATGGGTATCATAGACTACCTGTGTGCCTCTAATAGGCAGTCTCAAAATCCTATACACGTCCTCCAAAGTCACTGTAGCCTCTCCAGTCGGGAGGTGGAAGGAAGATGTCTCCGAGTGCCACTGCTCACATAGTGCTGTCAGCAAACCCCGATTTGCCCTAATCTGGGGCATATCGGTCACGTGCAACAAACCCAAATGCCATAAAGTCCGTCGCTCGGCCGGCCGTAAGCTGTCTCTGAATCGAAACGTCGTGGGTCTCGACTCACGTGTGTAGATAGGGTCAAGAACAACCTGCAACACCATGCCTCATGTTAGCCTGAATCATCTACCCTAGTGAAAAATGAATGTTTTGACATAAAATGCAAATGCGTCATTTTTTTTAAACACATGCGTCGCTTTTATACAGATGCGGTCCACAAATTACAAGTGCGTCATTATTAATCAAATGCGGTTAATTATTATCAAAGTGCGTGCTAAAATCAACATTTGCATTGCATAATCTCAAATGTGTATCAAAAGAAGCAAATGCGGCTACAAATATGCATATGCGTTTCAAACAATCACATGCGTATCAAAATAAACAAATGCGTATCATAAAATTTCAAATGCGTATCACAATGATCAAATGCGTAACACAAAAAACGCATGCGGTTATTTTTCTAAACTAAGCCTAAATGTTGGGCATTAAAATGCAAATGCGGCTTTTTGCAAGCAGATGCGTCGTTCGCGCATACAGATGCGGTGCAAATTAAAATGTGACGCACAACTAAAAATGCAATAAATACCTTAAAAAGCGCACAAATAAAAAAATTTCAAAAAACAAGTTTTAGGTCCATATCGGGGGGTCCGCGTCGGCTAGTCTCTGGAATGTCCTGATCCTGTAGGCACGATGATGGGTGGCTGGAACTGGAGACATCCTCGCTGAAAGTCAGAGCAAACTTTTCAAATCTCTAAGCTAGGTGGGTGCAAATGAATAGTTTTTCACCCCAATTCCAATATATACCTAGGGCTTAGGTGGCATTTTCTTCCTACTGGCCGTGTAAACTTCCGTTTTCTATCATCCCGTACCCGTCCCTCCCGTTTCCAAACCCAATTTCGTCAACTGCATTGCATTTCTGCCTATCTACTGGACTAATCGGGCGCATTTCCAAATTTTTCTGAACATTTCAAAAATTTGTCAATTTTCCCAAGGGGGCATACCTTCACCTGTTCTAATCTGGAGCTTGACTGGGGCATATTTTCATTGATTTTCTTTGACGCAACGCCTAAACGACATTGTATCAAAGAGGGGCAAATGTAGACACCGAAATCTGGTTTAAGTCTACGACTTCCATATTCTGCATAATTCATATTATTCATGGTCATGATTAAATAATGTCAATTATTTAATTAATTCATCTTAACATTAATTCATCTATTAATTAAATAATCTCAATTATTTAATTAATTCACTTTTCTTCATTTCTATCTAATTAATTAAATAAATGCTTCTTATTTAATTATCTTACTAATTAACCTTATTCTTCCGGTTGAATTAAATAAATCATTATTTAATTTATTCTTTATCATATTTCAACTATAATTAAATAAATTCATAATTTATTTAATTATACATTTAAATCCTTCGTCACTTAATTAAATAAATCTTATTTATTTAATTATTCTTCAAATATCGAGTCTTGAATTAAATGAATTATTTAATTCATTAATTCTATTTTAACACATTCTTCTATATTTTAGATAATTATGTGAGTTATCTAAATATTCACTTTTACTCAACTCGACATCTATTTTAATCGTTCAGTTAACTATTGATTTAATGTCTGAGTGGCGTCTTCGAGTAATCTCTTCATCTAACCATTCAATCATCCACTTCTAACTCAATTGTGTGTACATGCGGATTAATTAAATATTCTTATTTAATTAATTAAGTGTTGTGCGTGCATTCGAACAAGAGTTGCTTTAATCAATCTTCATCTTTGTCATGCAAAGATATTTCTTCTATTTTCAAATGTTGAACTGAAGATTAAATCATTTAATTAATCTTTAATTCTATTTTTAATTCGAATCACTCGTGTCAATTCTATCAGTTATCTGAATGCATGTCCAATCAGTCAATCTCAATCGTCTATTGATCTTTCAATCTTGGCCTGTCGTTCGAATAATCAATTTTCTATAAATTGATTTGTCATTCTTCATTCCAATCTCTCTCGCGAATTTTGTAACTTTGGAGAGCACTTTTGTCTTGAATCTTTGATATTTTGCTAATCACTATCTTAGGCTATACTTGCACGAATTACTTGAAAATCTGAGGGCAATTATACCATACAAGCAAAATGGAGAAGGGCAATCGAGATAATTCATGGAAATACGTTTGAAAATTGGTGAGATTGTTCTAGTTTTAATTACATTTGTACTTTCCCATGTTCTTTGTTGCTTAATGTATGAATTTTCATTTTAGATTTTAGTATTGTATGCGTGTGTGCTTCTAATCTTGATTCTGGTGTGTCTATTGTGCAAAGCTCTTATTTGGCGTTACAGTGCCAACTAGAAATCTCTCCTTCCTTAGATATACCATCAGTTCATCTCCAACAACAAAATTTTTATGTCTCCTTTTCTCATCTACCTTCTCCTTATACTTATGTTCATGTCTTCCAAATGCTTCTAGACTTGATTATGAAATATCTCCATGAAATATGCAAAATATTCTACCTCCGCACTCCTCTTATTCTCCATACTAATGTCTCTTAGTTTTGCAAGTCCTCTAGGATGCACTCTTGTCACAATATCAAATTGTGTCTTCCCTGTACTTTAGTTCACTGAATTATTGTATGCAAATTCTTCTTGTAGTAGAACTATGTCCCAATTTCCCACTTTATCTACAACCAACATCTTAATAGGTTACCCAAACTTCTATTTACTACCTCTATTTTTCCATCTATCTGTGGATGATATCCTAAACTAAACTTCAAATCTATCTTCATCTTCTTCCACAACATCCTCCAAAAGTATCCAATGAACTTAGTTTCCCCATCTAAAAATATGCTCTTAGGTAATCCATGCAATCTCACAATCTCCTTGAAAAATAGGTCAACAACATGCACAATATCATTATTCTTCTTACAAGGAATAAAATGTGTCATTTTAGAAAATTCATCCAATACTACCATTATAGAATCATATCATCTCTATGTTCTTGGAAATCCCACTATGAAATCCATACTTATATCTTCTCAAGGTTTCTCTGGTACTGTCAAAGGTTTATACAATCCAGTATTTTGACTACTTCCTTTTGCAACTTGAAAAATTCTATAATTTTGAACATACTTCTTGACATCCTTATATATCTACGACAAAAAATAGTGTTTACTCACCAAAGCTACTATCTTATCCACTCCAAAATGTCTTGCTAGTCCTCCACTATGTTTCTCCTTGATCAAATTCTCCCTCATTGAAATCCTCAGAATACACAACTGATTTTCTTTGAACAACATATCTTCCTAAATGAAATAGTCCAACTATTGGCCCTAGTCTATCACTACTTGTTCCTTACATGCTCTCCATGCTTTAGAAAAATCTGGATGATCCTCATACATGTGCTTCAGTTCTTCAAAACCCAATATGTCTCTCCTCATCTCTATCAAAAAATTCCTTCTTCGGCTCAATCCATTTAAAACTTTTTTTGAATTGCCACTCCTATGCTTCAACACAAAAGTATAACTCTACAAGAACTCAACCCATCTCATATGTCTCTAATTCAACTTCCCTTGACTATTCAAATAATGTAAAGATTGATGATTAGTGTACAGTTCACAAACTCCTTAAGCAACAAATAATGTCTCCACTTCTTCAAGGATTGAATTATGGCATAGAACTCTTGGCCATAAACTGAATATCTTCTTTAGGAATTATTCAACTTCTCACTAAAATAGGCTATAGGTCCTCCTTCTTGACTCAAAATTTCTCCTATTCCATTTCCAATTGCATCACAATCAACTTGAATTACTTTGTCCAAATCTAGTAATGCTAACACTAGTTGCTCTATCACCTTTTTATTCAATTGTTGAAAACTTCTTTGTGCTCCAGATGTCCACTTAAAGTCCTATTCTCCTCTCATTGTCTCAATCATGGGGTTACAAATGCTACTAAATCTCCTAATAATTTTTTTATAGAAACTAGATAATCAATGGAATGATCTCACCTCTCCAATGTTCACCAGTGTAGAACAATCAATTATCACTCTAACCTTCTCAAGGTCCATCTTCAATCCTTCAACGAAAGTCACCAAATCTAAAGTACACAAACTCTCTTCATGAAACTAAACTTCTTGATATTAATCAACGACTTCTCCTCTCTCAACTTCTGCAATACTTGTTTGATGTGCCATAAATGTTCTTATCTATTCTTATTGAAAATCAGAATATCATCCAAATGAACAATGAAAATCTTACCCAAGAATTTCTTTAGTACCTCATTCATCAATCTCATGAAAGTTCTTGGTGCATTGGTCAATCCAAAAGGCATTACTAACCACTCATACAATCCTTCATTAGTCTTAAATGCATTCTTCCATTCATCTCCTTCTCTGATTCTAATATGATGGTATCCACTCTTGAGATCAATCTTTGTGAAATACTTTGCTCCACTTAAATATTCCATAATGTCATCCATCATTGGTAATGAAAATGTATACTTAATAGTGATTGTATTGATTGCTATTGAATCTGTACACATTCTCCACTCTCCATCTTTCTTTGGTGCAAGTACAATAGGTACCACACATGACCTTTTAAGCTTTCTTTGATCAATCCTTTCCTCAACAACTCTTGTATCTACTAGTTCAACTCTGTATTCTCTACCAGTGTCATTCTATGTGTTGCCTTGTTTGAAAAACTTGCTCCCGATATTAGGTATATATGATGACTGATACTCTAGACTAGTGGTAATCCATCTAGTACATTCTCTGATATGATATATTCATATTCCACCAATAGTTCTGCTACCTTCTCACTCTTTGCAATAGGTCTCTCTACCTCTGAATTACCTCCTTACTTTGGAATCAATGCAAAACACATATTCTCATGCCTCAATCCATCTAAAAATTTCCTCCCATCTATCAAATATAATTTGGCAGCACCACAAACTTTAGTCTTCTCCTCTTCCTCTAAAGGTATCAACTTAATTCTCTTTCCATTTGAAGTCAAAGTATAAGTATTCCTTCTTCCATCATGAATTGCTTTCTTATCATATTGTCGTGGTCTTCCTAACAGTAAATTCCATGCATCCATAGGTATAATATCACACAATACCTCATCTCTATATGATCCTATATGAAATTTCACCAAACATTGTGCATTCACAAATATCTTATGCTCATCTTGAATCCATGCTATCCTATAGGGGCTTGGATGTTTCAAACTCTCCAAATTCAACTTGGTTACCATCTCCTTTGAAACTAGATTATCAATTCTACCACTATCAATAATAACTTCACATACCTTTCCTCTAGACTTACATTTGGTTTTGAACAAACTCTTTCTTTGTGGTGGTTCCTCAATCACTTCTTCATGCATCAAATATCTCCTCATCACTAGTGATTCACCTTTCTCTAGTTTCCCAAATGAATTAGGGGATTCAACATGTTCTTCATCTACATATGTTGTTCTTCTAGTATGCTCAGGTTTCTTTTCGGTGCTTCCTTGATGGCATTCAAATGCTCTACGTCCTTCACCTCCACACTTGAAACAAGTTCATTTGAGTGGTATTCTCTTAGATTTTCCTTCACCTCTCTAGAATCCATCATTATGGTAAGAATTATGACCTCCTTTGTCACTATAGTAGGAATTTCTATCTTCTCTTCCTTTGCGGTATGAATTGGAATCCTTTTCTTCACTATGGTAGGGTTTTACTTCTTTTTTTGCTTTGCATAAGGTCTTCTTTCTTTGGATTATGATCAACTCCTCTAAAATATTCCTCTTGCACTTCTTTGTCTTTATTTAAACTTCTTGTTCAGTTTCTCCTCCACTTTCAATGCAAATTGATATGCTTCTTCAATTGATACCATCTTTACCAGGTTCAATTCTTCTTGGATGTTTGATCTCAGTCCATTGATGTACCTTACAACATTTTCTTTTCTTGCTTCACTATGTCCAGTTCTAATGATCATCTTGTAGAATTCTTCAGTACACTCCTTCACAAATTTCTCTTTTTGTCTCAGGTTCTGCAATCTTTTCAACAATTCTAGTTCATGATCAACTAGTATGAATTGATTCTTCAACTTTGTCACCATTCTATCCTATTTTTTGTTTTTCTCTTTTCCTTTTCTATTTCTATCCAATTGAACTTCTTTCCACCATAAAACAACATGACCTTTCAATTTTTTTTTCATAAATCTCACTCTTTTTGGATCTTCCATTTCTTTATATTTAAAGTATTCTCCCATTTCATTGATCCAATCAATCAATTCTTTATGATTTAAATTTCTTGTGTAATTTTGAATTTCAACTCTAGGTCACTTACCAATTTTTGAAATCACTTTCAACATTTTTTACTTGATCTAATTCTTCTTCTTCTTCTTCACTTAGGGATTCTACAAATGGATTCACAACATGATATGCTTTGTCATCACTTTCATCCTCATGCCTAGGGTTTAGGCCTCACCTTCAGTCTTCTTCTACTACATCTAATAAAAATCACATTTCACACATCATTTCCAACATCTCATCCACTCTTCCAACAACATTCACCATAGCAGGTGCTCTCCTTGGTGGCATCTCTACCCTTAAACTCAGTGCAACTGCCTCAATTCAGTGATCTGGCTACAAGGGTTTCAACTGCCTCACAATTGGCGATCAGTTGAAAACTAGTCTACCTTAGGTCAATGATCTGTTCACCTCAAGAAATGCCTTGAGGACTCTCAAACTCACTCTGATACCACTTGGTGTAGTCACAGATGGAGAGTTCAAAAAGAATAGTCAAAACCTTGCAGCTTAGAGTCAACACAACAAAAATAACACAAGAAAATGATCTGCAAATATGAATCTTTATTGAATTGGAAATCTTACATGCAACATATGCCTCATGGGTGAATAACTAGGGCTCATAGGCATGCCACAAGGGCATTCAACATTACAACTGGTCAAAGGCCTTATTACAGTCCCCCAAAGGGTTGATGCAAAAATCTAAATATTTGACTATTGATGAATAACTAAATGATTTCCAAATGATCACAAATTCTCTTAAATATGATCCTCCAAATCCAACAAAGGTCCACATCAGCCACAAAGGTTTACAAATGTGATACATGATCAATGTGAGAAGGTCAACCTCAAAATATAAAAAGATAATCCTTCATGAAAAAGAAATGAATTGTGAATCTCCAAGATAGATCCCATTGGATCCAAAATTCTTGTATGATGTCCCATTGAGCTCTGCACATTCTAGAATAGGTCCACACTAAGAAATATGGACCAGGTTGGCCCTAAATTCTCTAACTAGTAATTATAGTGAAATTATGAGAGTGATAACTTTCAAAAACAAATTCAAATGATCTGAAATCTAGATATGTGATAGATGTCCATGTTTATATGTTATATCTTGCTCTGTGAGATGAGAAATAATAATGTGGTGAAATGCAAAATAAAACTCTAAAATTGCTACTAAATGAAATGCAAGAAAATAATTTTTTTGGCTGATATAGGAATGCTTTACAACCAGGGATGCTCTAGCTGCATCAATAATCCTCCCTTGACTTCTTTTTTTATGCTTGAGCTTGTGGACAACCAACCCTACTCCCTTGGTAGAACTCCTAAGTAGGCTAAAAATAAAATTTCTCCCTCTACCACCCTCGACCCTTTCACTAATGATCTTCTGAAAGTCACCCCAAAAAATAACAAGGTCTCCCCTCTCTTTCCTAGGTCTTCTAAACTAAACAAGGTGGACTCTAAGGATTCCAATAAGAAAGGCCTCTCTTGTTGGAAGAATAAGGAGTTTGTCATTGATGCATTTGTTGACAACATGAGCATGTGGGATAAGCACAAGTTATATAGTCATGCATTGCAGTGTTTTCATTGATGTCAACATTGTATTTCAGTATGAAGAGCATTTTGCATACTAGTTTGGATGGATTGAACATGTTTGAAGATGATTATGTAAGAAAATTTTGCAAGAAGGTTTGATCTAGTGAAAGTGGTTGTTATGGAAATTGACTAAGTGTCAATATAGGTAATTCTAGTATATAGGACATATGATTTTTGGGTCCACATTGGTCTACTATATAAGATCTTTCTTTGAATTTCTAATATAATTTTGTTGGATGGTAGAGGAACCTAATTCCAGAGTTTCATCTTGTTTTGGCTCTTGGTGTGGAAGTTATGAGTAACACATATTTTGATGAATATACACTTCTCTGCAAATTGGATTTTTCTTTGCATTTTTGTGGAGATGTTGACATGTGTCAACTGATTTTGTATTCTAGTTGGCATAGAATTTAGAGGCCCACATGTCTGAATGTGGGTGTATAGTTGGAAGATTTTGTAATTAGGTAATTACTAGTGTCAACCTAATGATTTGGGTGTATTATGGAGGTTGAACATGTTATGATTTGTTATGTGGGTGCTATTTTAGGTTCGTGTTGACCTATCTCAAATTCTTATGAGTGTTGATTCTTGGCATGAAGTTTGTATGAATGGATCTTGAGTTGATAAGTTACATTTTTCTTATTAAATCTAATTAGGCCAACCTAATTGATGTTGTAGGTGAAGTGGATATATATGAAGGATCCTTTTTTAAGTATTTTATGAGGAGTGACATGTGATAAGAGTGTGTGGATGTGAATTGTGTGAACATAGAGCATAGTAGAGTATTAAGTCAGATCAATATGATGTGTAAATTCTATATTATGAGCTTCATTGGAACTACAATTCATGCATATATTAGATGCAATTGTAACAATTCAAAACTTGGTTGTGTGTCATAATCTCTTCTATCTATTTCTTGTTAGAGTAAAATAATTAATTAACTTTACTCTCCTCTTAAGACTTCACTTTATGCACATATATTAGTCATTTAATAATTAATATTAATTATTAAATGAACTCACCTTAGGGTTAGGTTTTCCTTTCCATTTTGATCTCCTTTTATAAGGATTGATCTCTTGTATTGTATTCACTTCTTGATGTTCTTTTTTTCAGTCTGATAATACATTCTTGCATATTGTCAGAGCAAAACCCTTGTTTTGTTTCCTACAGATTTCTTCCTTGTGACAGGTTTTTGCATGCACGTTTCTTGGGCTTAATAGATTTGTTTTTCATCAAATCTTACATGGTATCAGAGCTGGATCTATTGTAGCTTGTACATGTTTGAAGAAAAAAGGGAGCAAGGGTTTGACAAAAGAAATTTGAGATTCTTTGGCTAATTTGAGAGGTTCTAGGTGTAGTTTTTCAGATCTGGTATTCCTTGCCCAACGATATTTTTTTTGGGCGTCCTTCTCTGTTTTAGCATTTTTTACAAGTGCATGCATCAGATCTAGCATTTTTTTGGGTGTCCTTCTCTGTGTTGTTCATAGTGGTGTCCTTCCTGGCATCGTTTACTAGTCTTGCACCTTATTCCTTTGAACACCGTGCATGAGCCGATGTCTGCATTGGCAGATCTAGAAAGGTAGAACTTCAAACCCCCGCAGGTGCCATACTTTGACTTGAATTTTTTTTTACCGATGATTGCTATCCAAATCTGCAGTCTATTTCATCAATAAATTCTTCAGGTACACAGAGATTTGTCTCAACCAATTGCTGCTTTCTATCATTTTTTGGCTTTCAGTTTGTACTGGGGATTGGTTTTTTGCATTGTGGGGGGGTGTTTTTTCTTGCTTTCTGTCATTTACATCAAAAAACAAAAATCTACAAACACCAAAACAAAACAAACAAACCCTTTTTGCATCTTTTGTCTAGTTTTGAAAGACTACTTAATAATAATTAAAAAAATTCAAAGCAGTCGAGGCACATTTCACAGGATGGCCGATAGATCTATTGAACCTCTCACACCGCATAATTATCACACTTGGAAGGGTCGCATGAAGAATCTTCTCCAGTCTCGAGGGTTATGGTCTTGTTTGGATGAGGTTCAACCTCAGTTGACTCACGCCTTTGAGGTTATGCAACATAGGAACAATATAGATCAAGCTATGGGATTGATGGCTTTACACATTTCTGACAATATCATGTTTCATCTTGAGGGTTGTCTCACTCCTCGAGCCATTTGGACCAAGTTTGATGGACTTTTTGGTACTGTCAATCAGTTTAGAGCTTTGTAGCTTGAGGCCGAGTTAACTTCTTTGGTACCTGATTCGTTTCCCTCCATTGAGGACTTTCTGATGAAGTTCAAATAGCAAAGATCTATTTTGCAGGGTTGTGGAAAAGTTAAGACTGATACAGAGTGCATCTTCCTAATTCTCTCCAAGCTTCGGGGTCCATTTTAGATTTTCTCTTTGACCTTCTATTCCACCATGGATGCCTTGGGTGCTCAACATGTCATGCCTTCTTTTGAGGTCTTTTGTGATCATTTGACTCGTGAGCAAGCTAAGCTCAAGCAGTTGGATTCACTTTCAGGTTCATAGAACCAAGCATTGGTAGCCCAGTCCTCCAAAGGAAAACAAAAGCAGAAACTGAAGCCTAAGAAAGATTCAGGGGCTAGTGAGAATCCCTCCAAGCCACCACCTAAGTCTGATTCAAAACCACCATTCAATTCTAAACAGGGCAAATCTTCGAAGTCTGATGAGTCTTCCTCCAAGACTAAGAAGAAATATGGTGATCCTTGCAGTTTTTGTGGCAAGGAAGGACATCCAGTTTCCAGGTGTTGGAAATTTTTAGAGGCTTTGGAGGAAGCCATGTAGCAGCATAATATCAGTGCACCTTAGCCTCCTTCAACACCCACAGGGAAAGGTCATGCTCTTTTTGCACGAGAATTGTCCTCATAATCCACTTGGATTCTAGATTTTGGTGCTTCTCACCATATGACACACACAGAGGATTTGGTCATTGCTCTTGCCCATACAGGCACTAGACATATTGTAGTTGGTGACTTAGCACAACTTTTAGTTCAGGGTTCAGGTATTGTTTCATTGGATGGTGGTTGTCTATAGGATGTGCTTTTGGTTCCTGACATTTTGACAAACCTTCTATCCGTTTATCAGATTTGCCACTCTGGCTCTGGTAAGACAATTGAGTTCTCACCACATGATGTGGTTATTCGAGACCTTCATGATCCTGACTTGGTTGTGGCTACTAGGAGTGTGGATTCTGCATCACGCTTATACAAATTTGATGGCTTTGAGAGTTTAGACACTGTTGGTTCCTCTCTTATAGCACATGTAGATTCAGTGAGCAGGCTTTGGCATGAGCATTTTGGCCATGTCAATTATAGACATCTATAGCAGATGAGTACTTAGGCACTTTTGATTGGGCTCCCACAGATTTCTTTTATTGATGGTGTATGTCGAGGTTGTGTTCTTGGAAAACATCATCAAGATCCTTTTCCTAAGGGTCGAGCCACTCATGCTAGGGCACCCCTAGAGTTGGTACACAGTGATCTTATGTCCTTTCTGACTCCTTCCTTTTCAAGGGCTCACTATGTGCTAACTTTTATTGATGACTTCTCCATACATACATGGGTGTACTTTCTTAAGTACAAGTATGATGTCTTTGACTCATTCAGGACTTTTAAAACATTTGTGGAGAAGCAATCTAGACTTTCTATCAAGAGGATATGCATAGATAATGGGGGGAATATGTTAATCAAGCTTTTACAGATTTTTGCACTAATCATGGTTTACAGCATCAGTTTACAGTCCCTTACACACCTCAGCAGAATGGTGTCACTAAGAGAAAGAACATAACCTTATGAGAGATGGAAAATTGTATGACACAGTCTCGAGCTATGAGTTCTTCATTTTGGGCTGAGGCAGTCAATTGTGCCAATTATATTCAGAATCAGATGCCTCATAAGGCATTACGACATATGACTCTTGAGGAGGCTTGGACCCATGTCAAGCCTAATGTTTCTACATTATGAGTTTTTGGTAGTGAGGCTTGGGAATTTATTCCCGATGCTCAGCGGAAAGCCATGGAGAGGAAGATCTGACCACTCATATTTGTTGGCTACTATGAGGATGTTAAGGCATATAGGTTGTTTGATCCTGATTCTAGAGAGGTCTTGTTTCGGTGGGATGTCTAGTTTGATGAGTGCTATCCTCAGATGGATTCTCCATCACCAGCTTCTCCCTCATTTCCTACTCCTCCCTCTTCATCTCTTGAGGATTACTTATCTCTTGAGGATAATGTAGATGATGATCCACCATCTCCACCACCACCAGTTGCTCCATCTTTGCCTAGGTAGGCCTGTGTTACTATTGATGCAGCTGGTTCTTTGGCAGGTGATCCTTTAGATACTCATCGTACTCGTGCTCAGACATCTGGTTCTAGTCTTTTGAGTCATGCCATTTCAGATGATCCTCAAAAGTTTTCAAAGGTGACAGGTCACCTTAAGTGGGATAGGGCTATGGATGAGGAGTATTCTTCTTTGATGAAGAATCATACTTGGGATCTTTGTCCTCTTCCTAAGGGAAGAAAGTTGGTTTGGTGCAAGTGGGTGTATCGTACCAAGTATGCTACAGATGGTTCTATTGATAAGTATAAGGAACATCTTGTTGCGAAGGGGTTTTCTCAGGTAGAGGGTATTGACTACTCTGAGACCTTTGCTCCTGTCGCCAAGATGAATTCTATACACCTGGTACTTTCCCTTGTAGCTTCACAGGGATGGACAATGTTTCAGATCGATGTGAAGAGTGCCTTCTTGCATGGAGACCTACATGAGGAGATCTATATGGAGCAGCCTCAGGGATATGTGTAGGACACTTCTTTGGTTTGCAAACTTTGGCATTCATTGTATGGTCTCAAACAAGCCCCTCGGGCTTGGTATGAGAAGATGGACTCTTTCTTGCTTTCCTCTCACTTCACACACTGTCATTATGATCACATAGTATATATTCAGCGTCAGGAGGGTGATCTTTTGATTCTTGTGCTATATGTAGATGATCTCATCCTTACAGGTAGCTCATCCTCCATGATTTAGAGTGTTCAGAGAGCTTTGATGGAGCAGTTTGAGATGACAGATCTTGGTCTCCTGTACTTCTTTCTAGGTCTTTAGGTTATTCAGTCTTTGGATGGGATTTCCATATTTCAGGAGAAGTATCCTCTTGATATGCTTCAGCGATTTGGCATGCTTGATTGCAAGTCTACCCCCACTCCATTTTAGTCAGGTGTTGTTTTGTCTTCCACTTGCTCTACTCCTTCAGTAGACCCCACTTTATATAGGCAGCTGGTTGGCAGTTTGTTGTACCTGACACACTCTCGTCCTAATATTTCCTTTGCAGTTGGCCTTGTCTCTCTATTCTCCCATGATCCTGATGAGAGCCATTGGCAAGAAGCCAAATGTATTTTGAGGTACAATCGGGGCACCACTCATTATGGCATTCACTACACTTCAGGATCCCCTCACATCCTTGGCTTCACTGACTCCGATTGGGCTGGTGATGTCAATGATCAGAAGTCTACTTCTGGCTTTTTTTTTTTCCTTGGTTCTAGTCCTATCACATGGTCTTGCAAGAAGTAGTCTGCTATTGCATTATCATCTATAGAGGCTAAGTACTGTGCAACAGTGTTAGCCAGTCAGGAGGTTTTATGGCTTCGGAAATTGATGACAGAGTTTGGGTTTCCTCCAGATAGTCCCACTATTCTTTGGTGTGACAATCAGAGTGCCATTCACATTTCATGCAACCCAGTGGAGCATCAGCAGACAAAGCACATTGAAATCCACATGCACTTCATCAGGCAGTTAATTCAGGATGGTTCTCTCATCTTGGAGTACATTCCTATAGAGGAGCAGGTTGCAGAAATCTTCACTAAACCTTTGGCATCTCTACACTATCTTTAGTTGTGCTCTATGCTTGGGGTGAAGGAAGTTGTCCTTGGGGGGTCTCAGTGAGGCCTTCCTTCCTTCATGTTTTTTTTTCAGCATGTTTCTTTATCTCTTTTTGGAGTAGATTTTTTCCCATGAGGTTTTCTCTATTTCTCCACTTTATAGAGATTTTGTTGTATTCAGGTACTTGATCAGGCCATGTTGCCGGGACCCTTAGTTGCATTGTAGTTCCTTTGCTTTCTTTTGCATTGTTTGTAGCTACATTGTAGCTCATCTTAAGGGGGGGTGTTAGAGTAAAGTAATTAATTAACTTTACTCTCCTCTTAAGACTTCACTTTATGCACATATATTAGTCATTTAATAATTAATATTAATTATTAAATGCACTCACCTTAGGGTTAGGTTTTCCTTTCCATTTTGATCTCCTTTTATAAGGATTGATCTCTTGTATTGTATTCACTTCTTGATGTTCTTTTTTTTAGTCTAATAATATATTCTTGCATATTGTCAGAGCAAAACCCTTGTTTTGTTTCCTCTAGATTTCTTCCTTGTGACACGTTTTTGCATGCAGGTTTCTTGGGCTTAATAGATTTGTTTTTCATCAAATCTTACATTTCTTCTTTCAGTGGGTAGTGAATCCACTTGGACAATGAGTCCACCTATAGTGACCACTTTTGTAATATACTACAACTGGTTATAATATATTATGAGCTAATCCTCATTTCACGTAAACATCTAGTATTCATGTGTTGTTTGATGTTGTTGATTGTTTTCATGCTTTCATTCATTACTACAAATTGGTTATACTATATGGATTGAATGTTTAAATGCTTAAGTGGTTTAAAGGAATACTGATTCACCCCCCCTCTCAGTATTCCAGGTGTTCAACATCACTATCACAATTTTTGATGATCAAGAGATTAGCCTGAAGAGTGAAAACCCCTCACGCAGTTTTGCTCTTTCTAGAGGATGAAGGTCTGTTCAACTCACAATGGTTGCCTCTAAGGATAAGGGAACAAATGAAAAAGGTAAAAACGAGGTTGAGGAGGAGGATATGGAAACCTCTGAGGAAGAATTTATTCCTAATAGTTTTAGTGAGACTGAAGAGTTAGAGGATGAAGAGGAATGCAACCCAAAAATGGAGGAAGAGGAGTTTCAGGAGGACTAAACTATGGATAGAGATGGTGGAAATGATGACAAATAGGAGAAAGATTATGGGGAGGAGGTGGTGGTTAAGGTTAATAATGTGAACCCTGCGACTAAGGAAGAGAATGTCACTATTATGTAGAACTCCCCTTTGTAGGATAGTGCTAATGATACGTAGTTAAATATCCTTGATTCTAAAATTGAAGTCCTTAATGAGTGCTTGACCCAATTGGAAATGCATCTTAGTGATGATACCAACTCTAAAATTTTTAAGTAAATGAAGGATTCTATAAAAATATTAGTGTGGTTGTTGATGGCATCATGAAAAAAGTTGTGATGGGAATGGTGTCGGGATAGGGAAAAATTAACAAGCAACATAAGAAAAAAGGAAAGTGTCTAGGGTAAGATAAAAGCAACAAAGAATGAGAACAGGGAGAAGAATGTGAGATGGTTGGAAGTTATGGAAGATCTTCAGGGAAATTGGAGTCTCATCAAAGACTCTTAGTTTCTTTTGATTTTCTTCATGTTTCAGTTCTGTCTTAAACATCATGGCATGCATGCCTTCTTTAGTATGGATTTTAGTTTAAAGTTGTTTTTTCATGGGATACTTTAGTTTATATGCTTATTATATGATTATTATGACTTGTTAGAATGTTGTTAAGACTATTTGGATTATGTTTAATAGCCTATTGGCCTCATGTTAGTTTAGTTGTTGTTATTGCTTTTGGTTTGGATAAGTGGCTTGTGAGTTGTGATGATAATATGGATACACAACAACACAACATGCAATTAACGCCGACTTTGGCACCGAATTTTAGTGTATTTTGAGTCATGAATTGAACAATTTGGATGGTGCTAAACTCAGCGCAAATAGGCATGGTCAACTCGACGTCAGATTTTGCGCCGAATTTTTTGCCAACTTTAGCGCCAGACTTGTTGCCGCTTTAGAGCTAGAAAATCATAGTGCCTCTGTTAGCACCTAAAATAGTGTCGGGAAGTAACATTGGAAATTGCACTGAAATTGGTGCCCAATTTGGCTTTCGATTTTACTTCCATGTCTACTCCCATTTTTTCTTCTAGTTTTGCTTCCAGTTTTGCGTCCATTTTTTATTCTTGTTTTGCTTCTGATTTTTCTTCTAGTTTTCCTTCCAGTTTTGCTTCTGTTGTCAATTATATTGCATCTGAATGCTAGAATAATTAAATTCAGCAATCTGTTGAAACATGGGAACTATCTTCAGGCTGTGGGTAATCCTATGGCAAAGATAGAACCTTTGGATTCTAGGCCGGCTTCCTATATGATGATCAATTAGGTACTTGAATGATTTTCTTCTGAGAAAAGGGTAAAAGGGACTAAACTGAATGCATGAACTCAAATTAAAACCTCGGTGATGCACCTAAATGATGGTATTGCATGCAACTTGTTTCACAATTACACTTCAATAATCCTATTCGCACAACTAAATTTGAACAGTTTAACCACATAAATAATTTAAATGAAGGCTTGACTGTATTACTATCTTCGAAGGAAAATAATGTCTTCACAACTAAAATAGTAAAGTAAGCCAAATGCACAACATACAACCTGTGGAATCAAACTTGATTGTATACCAGCACATATGAAATGAGGTGGGAAAATAAAGGTTTATGAGATTAAACACGATAAATTCCTTATCAAATTCACATAGCATGACACCTGAGATTTTTAAGGAAAACACTTTAGCGTACTGAAAGGTAAAAGGAAAGCTCTACAAATTAATGAAACTTGATTAACCTGTAATAACCTACTACTGTATTAATCTGTAAAATGTTGAGTTACAAGATAGTCTTCTTTGCTGAAGGAAAAGGCAAAAAACAAGAACTAGATTGAAAAAGATAACTTTTTCAATATATACAAAATGAAGGCACTCCAAAGTGCATGAATAAAACAACTGAAAGTGATCTGAAAGTGTAAAGATGACAATTCCAATGTGAAATCTGAGCACAAATGAAGAATCCCTAAAAAAGTGGCTCAAACTCATGCAAAAATCACAAACTCGAACTGGCAGTCATAAAGCATGAAATTGATCTGCAACTTGAACTGGAATGGAAATCCTTGAAAAGTGGGCTAAAGCACACAAAACTACCATGTTCTTACCAACTCGACCATGCACATTTTAAAGTCTATTTTTATCATGATAAATCTCCAGTTAATAATTTGACGTAGAACTGAAGTAAAATTCCAAGTTAACTCTTCTAGTTAACTCTACTTGTATCTGCATGGAATTGCATAATATCTTTTATTTGTACTTTAAAATGCTAAATTAACTAAATGACTTATAATCCATCATTTAATTAATTAGCTTACATTGGTAAAGGCAAAAAATAAAAGATAAAATATCAAACCAAAAGTTGAATCCTATTCAACAATTTTACTTGGCATTATTTCAATATATGCATTTAACATTCAACATTCATCACTAAAAACATTAGTCCACTATCATGTATATTAGAAATTTTGATAATATTCGACATAATATTAAAACAATATTGACTTAAAAGCCCAAAACAGCCACGAGCAGAAAATCAAACATAATGATTGTTACAAATCATTAATAAAAATAAATAAAAAATGACCTAGGGCGAATTGACCAAAAGCAGCATTGAACCCTAAAAATCATTATTGTTTCCTTTGATGTTGAAGAAACCTCAGGAAGAACTACTAGCCGCTGCCATGGAGTAGGGTTTCAACCCGAGATTGGTCGAATCTACACTTTTTTGAATATGTCGGGCTCAACCCTTGTGGGAGCCCATTTTACTCCACATATCTGATGAAATGGTCTCAAACATGATGAACCTGTTCTTGCACATTGAAACAAACATGTTAGGAAAATAAAAGAAGCTGAAAGCTTCTATTGAATTATGTCTTTCCTCTTGATTTTTTGCAATCATCTGATGAATGCCTGATCAACTGTATCTTATATTTCTATTAGTAGCATAGGCATATGATAGGATTTGATCCGTCATTGCTTAGAGATCATCTCTAACATCATTCTAATCTTTCCTGTAGATGCTTTTGGAGCTAGAACTGGAGCTGAAACTGGAAATGGAGCTAGAGCTGACGTCACAACTGAAAACCTCAACTGTCAATGATTCGTCATTCCAGGCAATGGCGAATCATCTTTTACCCTATGCTTTCGTTATTTCCAGTTGTATAGTGTACCATTGCTTATGCATTCTTTACTTTATTGTAAAAATCCAAAAAAGAGTTACTCCCATGGCTTGTGTGGGATTCAGCATTTTTTACAAAATGAATAAAAGCATTACTATGCAAATTTTCTCAATTTCCTGTTTTAAACATTTGCACAATAAACTATGATTCATATGTAAGATGATCTCAATGATGATCAATGAACACTTAATCAGCAAAACATGAAAATTTTTGTACCTATAAATGATGAACTTCATCCAGCTCTACCTGTTTGAGCTCAGAGTGAAAAATAGGTAACAGCTTCCAAGTTTGCTTCTGGTTTTGCTTCTAGTTTTGCTTTTGGTTTTTCTTCCAAGTTTCCTTTCGGTCTTGCTTCCATTTTTTGCTTCTGGTGGTCAGCTCGATGTCATATTTTGCGCCGACTTTTTTTCCAACTTTAGCGCCAGACTTATCACCGGATTTAATGCCAAAAAATCATAGTGCCTCTGTTAGCACCTAAAATAGTGTCGGGAAGTAACATTGGAAATTGCACTGAAATTGGCACCCAATTTGGCTTTTGATTTTACTTCCATGTCTACTCCCATTTTTTCTTCTAGTTTTGCTTGCAGTTTTGTGTCCAGTTTTGCGTCCATTTTTGCTTCTTGTTTTGCTTCTAGTTTTTCTTCTGGTTTTCCTTCCAGTTTTGCTTCCAATTTTTCTTTTGAGTTTGCTTCTGGTTTTTCTTCTAGTTTTTCTTCTGGTTTTTCTTCCAAGTTTCCTTTCGGTCTTGCTTCTAGTTTTGTTGAACCAGTTTTGATTGCAGGTTTGCTTCCAATTTTGCTTCCAATTTTGCTTCTAGTTTTGCTTCCTAGTTTGCTTCCAGTTTTTCTTCCAGTTTTACTTCTAGGTTTGCTTCCAGTTTTGCTTCTAGTTTTGCTTCCATTTATTAATTTAATATGTTTTATTTCAATTTAATTAGTTAAATATATCATGCCTCTTAAATAACTCATATGATTATAGAGTAAGTACTTTAATTATTTAACATATATGATTAAATAACAATATAATTATTGTAACATGATCATCATCTATAATTAAAACAAGTGAGTCAAATATCTATATTTTAATTGAATTTGGCAACATCCATCTTGAGCAGTAAATTAAAATCATCATACTTAATAAATACTCATCCAAAAATCATTGACCACTTTTAATATATATAAATTGACAAGTCATTACTAATAAGATCATCATCATATATAACTTAAAAAAGTGAAAGTCAAATATGCCAGTACATCAAAAACCTGTCAAAATGATACATGTCCAACAGTCGACATAAGTGAAAATGATACATGTACAAATGATATAAATAAAATTGATAAATTATGTAACTCAAATTGATACATGTCCAAACATTATAGTGAAAATGATACATGTCAATATGATACAACTCAACAATATAATATTGTAGGCTGTGAAAATGATACATATGATAGTAACCATGAAAAGAGTCATCGTAACGATATATCAAGAATGATCCATGATGTAGTCTATATGATCATGAATGTCACTAGTTACTATCACCAACTGTCTCATCATCATCATCACCATCATGATCATGATCATGATCATGATCATCATCATCATCATCATCATCATCATCATCATCATCATCATCATCGTTGTCATCATCATCATTCTCTTCCATGTGATCTGTACCGAAAAAACCAATATTTTGTCGATCTATATATCATGTTGAGGATCATCTTGATCTTCTGGAAGACCCGTGTTCTACAAAAAAAAAAAATTAAAATGAAAATTTATTATTTATTTCATGCAATAATTTATTTTTCTGTTATATATCTAATATTACAACATATGAGACAAAACCATAATCATATTACATCATATCAAAGTGCACATACCATAATAAAATTTCAAAAAATTTACCTCTAATACTGGTGAGTCGGGAGAAACTTCATCTTTAAAAAATAAAGCCAATTAGGATGGCAGACTTGTGGATTGGGCCAACATTTGGTGGAAGAGGAAGAAAGATGATTGGAACTCTAGAGGCCCACCATAATGAATTTCAGTATTCAACCATGAGAGTAGAAGAGAGAGTTGATATCATGTATCAAAACATTAAGCAGGCATTCTTCCAGCCAATGGAGAAGGAGATGATTACGGGTGATGCCACAATAGTGGTTTACACTTTTTGGGAGATCCTAATTTTTGCTGAAATCAAATATTTTTAGAAACTATAATGATTTAAACCTTGAAAAGTTCCATTTAAAGGATTCCAGTTGAATAGGGTTTCATCAAAACACCTTACACCAAGCCCCCTTGGATAGATCCCCGCTAGTTTTAAACCATACCTATAACAGAGTCTCTTTTACACCTATCAAAATGTTGATAAAAAACCACTTTTGATTTACCTTTTGGGGGATGAAATGAATTCATTTAAAATTTATTTTTTCATAATGATGTATTCCTTATTATAAGCTTCCAAAAAAGTGTAATAAAAAATCACAGGAATAAATTTCATCAAGAGTTTTGCATTTTACTAGTTTACATCATTTTGAAATTCAAAACATAAAGACCACTTTAATGTGGTGAATGTTGAGAATTTTTGTTTTTGTTGGTCGATTCCTTTATAAAAGTGTGACACAAGTTTGTACAAGTTTTACTTGAAGTTCATAAATAATTTTTAAATCAAGTTCTTCCTACAAACATTCATCTATTGTATGTTTTTGCTTCCCATAATAATTACATTTTACTTTTCATGCATTAGAAGACATGATTACAACCAACAACAATGCAAGATTACCTCCCAAATTACTCAACTAAGAAACCCCCCATATTAGGGTTGAACTTTATGCTTAGTGTGATTATAGGTGCCACTTGTAAGCAATAAGGAAGTAGACCTGATCTTAGTGCATATAGATGCCAAATTTGGCTACAAGCTCAAAATAATTTTTTTACATAGAATGAGATCAATCTAATCACACCACTGGAAAGTACATGAAAAATTATGTAGTTTCAAAAAAATCACCCAAAAATGATACTATAGGAGCAAGAAAAAAGCCTTGAAAGTTCCCTTGGATTGGAAAGCTTGAGTGTCATAAGTATCAATTTTAGGCTTATTCTCTTCTTGAAAAGGAAACTTGAACTTATCATCAATATTAAAGGCCATGGTGGTATCTACATATCCACTACTCTTATTAGCACTAGCTTGGTCCAATTGGGAATCAGCCTAAGCTATCTTGACCACCTTTTCGATTTTTGGGTAGTTTACCTCAAGATGAGTAGCAATATCATGCAACCTACACTAGTTGGTCCTGAAGTTTAAATCTGCCACATAAGTAGTGTGAATTCAATCCTCATTAGTTTGTTTTTTGTTTGGACCCCTCTGTTATTTGTCCTTGTATCCCACTACCTATTATTTGGCCTTTAATTATATGAGTTGTTTTGATTTGGAAAGTTCTTCTAATTCTGGTTTTTTTTTTTGGTTTAGATAGTTATTCTAATTTTATTAACCCTCCTAATTTTGGTTTTGTAGAGGGTTGAGTCTAAGTTGTACCATCTCATTTGTAACTAGGGACATGGTTTTCTTCAATGTTTTCAACTTTTTTGATAGATGTGTAGTATGCTCATTGTCTATAGTAATTCTAGTTTGATTGTTGTGTTGGGTTGCTAGCAAATTTACTTGAGGATTATGTCCCCTTGGGTTGGTTTGAGGATGATGTTGCTAAAATAAATCTGTCATAACAAGAGCTAACATCATATTAGTTTTAGTTTGATTGTTTCCATTAGTAAACCATGGCAACTGGGGTGTGGGATGTATCCCATTGAATGGGACATATGTGGAATTAGACATTCTTGGTACAGTATTCATCAATGGGGTCCCATTGGTGATTGTATTGTTAATTCTAGTCATTTGATTAGGCATATCAGTATATCCTAATGAGGGTAATGTCCCTCCCATTCCATTGGGTTAAGGAGTCATTCATTGTTGTAGTTTGATAGATAGATGGCACACCTTGGCTATGGAATTGATGTCCATAGTTGGATAAGTCCTTTGCAAGAAAAGACTATTTAATGGGTCTATGGCTTTAAGGTATGCATGAATTGTGATGTTCTCTACAACTATGTAGGGTGGTTGTAATCTTCTATACATCCTCTAGAACCAGGTGTTGAATAAGAGTAATGGTTCATGGGATTCCTTCCTAATAGTGGAAAATTGATCGTAAAGGAACGTAGGGTCTACATAAATCTAAAACTGGTTGATAAAAGCATTCAATAAATCTACCTAGCTAGTAATGGACCCAGTTGGTAAGTTGAGGTACTAGTTGTAAGCCATATTCCCTAGTGAATATGGGAACAACCCACAAGCTACATTGTGGTATTCTATTCAAGCCCTCATTCATGCATCTTTAAATGCTTGGATATGTTCTTCTACACTTTGTGATTCCCCCTGGGTGAATCTAGGAAAGAATCATTCTATATTTTTTGACATATCATGAATAACCCCTATAATGGTTCCCTAGGGTGATAGATTTCCTATGAAAAATTCCATTAGTGGAGGTGGATTAGGTTGATAGAGTTGTGGTATGAGTGGAAATCCAAGAGGAGCTAATGGTGGTGGGATTCAATTTCCACAAGTGGGTTTGGGTCTTGTAGGAAATTGACATTTGAAAAAAATCTCCCTATGAGGAGTTGATCTCAAGACTTATTCAAACCTCCTAGAAAAAAAAAGACCCAAGTCTCTCCAATTTATTTCTTAAGAGGCCCTACTTCTAGCACTAGTTATGTTGGTGGAAAAATTGAAACAACAACATATAAGTAAGATAAAACTACCCTACTTCTCCTAAAAAGGATAAGTAACTATAAAAACCAATTATCTTCCAAGGTCTTGGTAGTTGGTTCATAAGTATTTTGTTTTACTTAGTGTTCAATATAACTATAATGTTCAAGGGGACTACTGGTTAAAAGGTAAAAAACTAGGTATTTTTAGAGATCTACACTAATAATAGCTTGTAAAAAAACAACAAAAGATATTGAAAGGTTTCAAAGTATAAAATGTGAGTAAATGTCATTCCTTAATCTAGACATGCAATTTTTCAATAAGCTTTTAAAGTCAAAAAAATAAATGAAACAACTCATAAAGATTTATACAGTTATATCCATTCACAGTGTAGATTTAATAAACATATTTCCATTTCGTTCATTAGAATCAACTCCATACAAGATATATTCAATTAACTCATCAAAAATTTGTAGATCAATAAATAACAAGAAAATACCATTCAAAATTACATCAGAGATGGTTTTAAATTCAGCTCTTTCTATTGATTCTTTATTCAAATAAGTAACAATTACACTCAACATAATCCATTGGTGCATGCAAAACCATTGTCTTTGATTATCACCACTAAAACTAAGAAAGTTGAAAATTTTATTAACTTTAGAAAATCATAACATTATTCTTTCCTAAGGACTGCAAATCTAGCTTCAATTTTCTAACCCCCACAAATGAGAAGAATTATACAATATATAGAAAATTATAACATAAAAATCTCCTTCCAAAAATCTTAGATCCTAAAAATTAGGGTTCCAAGCTTTCATATCCACAATTATAGGAATGTATGGATGCAAGTGGAGTGATCACTTGTTCCAAAATTGAATGCATGGGAGAGTGGCACATTCTTCTTAGCTTGCTGGAAATGATCTCTAGTTTAACTATAGTTCCCTCCTATTTTGTAGGAAAATCTCTAGAATTTGTACCTTTGACTTGATTTTGGTCAAACAACATATTCCTTTTCCAAAATTTAAACTTCATTTCCTCTATATTTTCTTGTATTCTTCATAATTAGCTAACACATGTGTCAGCACTTCTTCATCATGTTCATCTAGCCAATCAAGCCTGAACTTTATCTTTCCAAATATGTCTGTAGACATTTAGAAAATTTCCTTAAGTTTGTTGATATCACCCATAGCATGATAAGTGTAAAATTTGATACCCATTAACCTAATAACGATATTCCCTCCCTCATATTTAGCACTTATCATTCTTTCTAACCTATTGTCCCAGACATCTTTTATAGTTTGCAACTCTCCTAGTTTACCATCTTACAAAAAATCTTGAGAAGTGATATGCTCAGTAACAATCTCAAATAATATCATTTTCCAATATATTTCCTATTATGACCTAAATAGTATTATCCTCTATTCTACCATCATTTCCATCCAGAATAATATTTCCTTACTACATTTTTCTACATAATTTGGACTCTTATTTTCCAAAATTCCTACTTTACAGATCTCATTTTCACTTAGCTTGTTCATCTCCTCTAGTTTTCTCAAATAATCTCAATACTTTTCCTCCTCTTCCCACATTATTTACATATGTTTCTCACCAATGAACATGCTTCCTTGTAATACTTGTACCCAATGGTAAGAAGTACATCCATTTCATCCTTTAATTAATCAACAAACTTATCAAACATGTGGGATTTCCTCTTTATGCCCATGAGATATTCAACTTCTTTTCATCTTATTAGCATTGGTACATCAGATGGAGATGGATTCTCTAAAACTAGAGAGGAAAGATCATTAATAAACCTTTTCATTTTTTCAACCTGTGCCTTCAACTCATCTTTTTTTTATCTTATCCTTCTCCATCTAGGATTTAGCTAAGCTGTCTACTTTAAATTGAACCATGACATTTGCTAGTTGCATGTCTGCTAACCCAAATTGATAGTTGTCAATTGGTAATCCAATTCTTGGATCTCACAGTCATCTTTGTCTACTATTGGTGTAGTTACTTATACTACTAGCACCCCTACCTCATTTATGGTAGTCAAGTGTATGGTTCTTGACTTCTTTTTCAACTTTGTTGTCTTGACTATTAGGGTTAGAGATGATAGATATCTAACAATTAAATGCAGATTTAATTAATAAACAGATAAACTAAAACACACATAGAATAAATCATAACACAGATAATTTAACGTGGTTCACCCAATTTGGGCTACATCCACCAAACCGCAACCATCCAATACTTTTATTATCTAGTGTAAAACCTATTACAATCTTGCAAATAATCACTTTTTTCATCATTCTATAATACCCATCTGAACCCTTTTTTAACAAGCTTAGAAGCTTCCAGATTTTGGGTTCTACAAAATCAAATTTTTCCTTTTTCATTGATTTTTCCCTTTTTCAGTCATGATGCAAAAAAATAGGATAGGGGTTGGGGTGTATAGTATACCATGGGCTATACAGTATAGCATGATCAGTCACCACATACCAACAATCTCCCACTTGGAGACTGATCAGGCTCCACACCAACACAATCTCCCACTAGGAGACTGATCCTGGACGACACTGCTACAATTACAGCTCCCACTAGAAATAAGTACCTTGGACCCTGCTGCTCTGTTATACTTGAATTCAACCTTGAAGGCCAACTGAAGCTAAAGAGGAGCTCAACTTCTTCCTTGGTACTGCCTTTGTAAATATATCCGCTGAATTGACATCTATATGTATCTTGTCCAACTTGACCTGTCCATCCTCCAACACCGACTGAATGAAATGATATCTCAACTGTATGTGTTTTGTTTTAGAATGCAAGGAAAAATTCTTTGCAAGATGTATAGCACTCTGGCTATCTGTAAACAAGTAATTTCCAGCCTATTGTTTTCCCAACTCATCCATGAAAAGTTGCAGCCATATCATCTCCTTTGCCACCTCTTTTGCATCAACATACCCTACCTCTGTGGTGGATAAAGCAACCACCTTTTGCAATCGAGAAATCCAACTCACTGTTGTCCCACCAACTATAAATACATAACATGTGGTACTTCACCTAGTATCTATATCCCCTGCCAAATCTAAGTCAACATAGCCTTTTAAATCAGTGTTAGAGCCCCCAAAACATAAACATTTATTGGATGTACCTCTCAAGTACCTGAGAATCCATTTTACTACATTCCAATGCTCAACTCTAGGATGACTCAAATACTTGCTAACAACTCCTATGACATGTGCAATATCTAGTCTCATGCATACCATGGCATACATTAAACTGCCTATAGCTGAAGCATATGGTACCTTGGATAGTTTTTCTTCCTCCTCTTGTGTCTTTGGACACATATCCTTAGTCAATTTAACATGACTAGACAAAGGTGTGCCGACAGCTTTTGCATTCTCCATATGAAATCTCTACAACACCTTTTCAACATAATTAGCCTAAGATAAAAACAATTTTCTTTTTTTCCTATCTCTACAAATTTTCATACCAAGGATTTGCTTTGCTGCCCCCAAATCCTTCATAGCAAAAGATTTTGCTAACTGTTGTTTTAGTTCACTTATGTGATCCATGTTAGACCCTGCTACAAGCATGTCATCAACATATAAACATAAAATAATGTAGTTATCATTATCCAACCTCTTAAAATAAACACAATGGTCAGAATTACACCTGGTTGTAGCCTTGCTCAACCATAAAACTATCAAATTTCAAATACATTGCCGAGGTGCTTGCTTCAAGCCATATAAACTTCTCTTCAATCTGCACACTAGTTTCTCCTTACCTTTGACCTCAAATCCTTGTGGCTGGTCCATATATATTTCCTCTTCCAAATCACCATGGAGAAAGGTTGTTTTAACATCAAGCTATTCTAAATGCAAATCTTCAGCAGCCACAATACTCAAAACAATACAAATAGAAGTCATTTTAACAACTGGAGAAAAAATCTCATCAAAATCAATACCTTTTTTTTATGCAAATCCCTTTATAACTAATCTAGCTTTAAATCTTTTCTTACCTCCATCCTCCTCTTTCAGCCTATAAACCCATTTGTTTGGTAAAGCCTTTTTACCTGCAAGTAACTTGCATAATTCCCAAGTCTAGTTTTTCAGCAAGGAGTCCATTTCTTCTTCCATTCCATGCTCCCACTGAACCTTGGTATCCACCTTCATAGCTTCATCATAATATTTTGGTTCACCAGCATCAGTTAACAAAATAGTATACAAAGAGGGAGAGAATCTTTTTGGAGATCTATTTATCCTTGAAGATCGTCTAACAGGGGTTTGTGGTATTTTTTATTGTTGTTGTTGCCTAGCATGAGGAACCACTGAAACATCATTGTTTGGAATATCATCCAACACCGCATAATCATTTTCTTTCTTCTCATGTTGCAGCAATAGATCTTTTTACAAAAATTTCTCATTGAATATGACATCCCTGCTTCTCACAATTTTTTGATTTTCAAAATCCCAAAGCCTATAACCAAATTCATCAATGCCTTATCCAACAAATATACATTTCTTTAATTTTCCATCAAACTTGGTTCTATTTTCATAATCTACATGTGCCAATGTTTCACAATCGAAGGTTTTGAGAAAAGAATAACTCACCTTCTTACCTTTCCATGCTTCCTTTGGAATACCACAACCCAAAGGATTAGAGGGACCTCTATTAATTAAATAAATAGTAGTGTTTATAGTCTATGCCCACATTTTTAAAGGTAACCTAGCATGCAATCTCATAGTCTGTGCACGCTCCATTATTGTTCTATTCATGCACTCAGCCACTCCATTTTATTGTGGAGTCCTTGGAACCGTTTTCTACCTACAAATACCATTAGAGGAACAATAATCTTCAAAATATTTGCTGCAATACTCACCACCATTATCAGATCTGAAAATTTTTATCTTTTTACTCGTCTCATTCTCAACCAGGCTTCTCCATTTTTTAAAAGTTTCAAATACATCAGATTTCTGCCTAAGAAAATAAATCCATACCTTCCTAGTTCCATCATCAATGAATGTAACATAATACAGAGAGCCATTGAGAGAAGATACCTGAGCTGGTCCCCATACATCTATATGCACAAGCTCCAATTTCTCATCTTTCTTTTGCTTCCCATCCTTGAGAAAACTTACTCTCTTTTTTTTTCCATACACACAACTTTCACAGAAATCCATATTAACACATTTTAGACCTGGTAAAACATTATTTGAATGAAGTACTTTCATACCTTTTGCACTCATATGCCCAAGTCTATTATGCCACAGTGCTGATTCAGAGTCCACAGCAACTATATGATCTTCTACTTGCTGAACTGCAACAACTATTCCTAAACATTGACCTTTTTCCGTAACAATTAAAGTAGAAGGAATAGTATGACCTATACAAATATATAAGGTGCCTACTTTCACACCTTTTGCTACCATTAAGGCACCCTTTGTGACCTTCCAATTTTTATCACTAAATGTAAAAACACAACCTTCATCATCTAGTTACCCTATAGAAATTAAATTTCTACTTAACTTTGGAACATGCCTTACCTCGCGTAGTAGCCAATGATTCCCATTTTGCAACTTAATCTTGATTCTTCCCTTTCCAACAATCTGACAGGGTTTGTTATCTCCTAAATAAACCAGCCCAAAATCCCCTTGGACATAATCAAGAAAATAACTTCTATGGAGGGTAGCATGAAATGAAGCCCCTGAATCTAACACCCAAGAATCATCAGCATTATCAAGGGAAAGAATCAAAGCATCCTCATCAGATTTATTACTTACCACATTTGCCTCTTTACTTCCTTCCTTTTTATCTCCTTTATTTTTTGGAGACCAACAATCTTTCTTTAAATGACCCAGCTTACCACAGTACCAACAATCCCTCTTGTCTCTAGATTGGGACCTTTTGTCCTTTGATTTTCCTTGTGACTTCCCATGATTTCCATAATTGTTTCCTCTCTCATTTGTTCTGCCCCTGCTTTCTGCATTCAAAATGCTGCCTGATGTCGATGTTCCACCTGAGCTTTTCCTATAGATTTCCTCACTCAAAATAACACCAACAACATCATCAAATTTCAATATATTTGAACCAAAAATAGAATTGCTAATAGCCATTACCAAGCTATTCCAGCTTTCAAGCAAAGAACACAAAATCAAAATAGCCCTAACTTCTTCATTAAAGTTTACTTTTACAGAAGTTAATTGACTGGTGACCGTATTAAACTCATTTAAATGATCAGTAACTGACCCACCTTCTACCATTTTCATATTAAATAAACACTTCATATGAAATACCTTATTCGAAGTGGAAGGCTTTTCATATAACTTCACCAGGGTTTCCATCAACTCTTGAGTTGTCTTTGCTTTTGTAATATTGAACGCCATCGATCGTGCCAGGCATAAACGAATACTACCAAGAGCCTTTCTATCCAAAATCTCTCAATCCTCATCAGACATGGTTGTGGGTTTCTTAGTTTTCCCTTCTAATGGCCACCATAAATCCTTCTGATAGAGATAGTCCTCCATCTGCATCTTCCATAACTAATAGTTCTGCCCATTAAAATTCTCAACCTTCTTACCCTCATCTACCATTGCTCCCACTCAACCGTGAGACTCCCACTCAGCCGTAAGACCTTCCTACAGTGATAATCGAAACACAACCCACTCTGATACCACTTGTTAGGGTTAGAGATGGCAAATATCTAACAATTAAATGCAGATTTAATTAATAAATAGAGAAACTAAAACACACACAGAATAAATCATAACATAGATAATTTAACATGGTTCACCCAATCCGAGCTACATCCACCAAACCGCAGCCATGCAATTCTTTTATTATCCAATGTAAAACCTATTACAATCTTGTGAATAATCACATTTTTTATCATTCTATAATACCCATCCGAACCCCTTTTTAACAAGCTTAGAAGCTTCCAAATTTTGGGTTCTACAAAATCATATTTTTCCTTTTTCGTTCATTTTTCCCTTTTTCGGTTATGATGCAAAAAAATAGGAAGAAATTTTTTCTCAGGGGCTATACAATATAGCATGATTAGTCACCACATACCAACATTAACCTCCCTAATCATTTCTTCCCAACTCAGAGGTTGAGCCACCACTTCTTGTCTCTTCTCCAAGTTTAATTTTAACCAAGTAGAGGATCCTGAAGATGTTGTCATTCATTTCTCTTGGCATGGAATTTCTTATCCTCCTTTATCCATATCTATCTATAGCTATTGAGCTTTCTCCTATTCAAGCCTCTCCTTTCTAGCTTTCTCTTCTTTTACCTTTTTCAGTCCAATTTCCTTCCTCTAAGCTTCTTCTTTCCAATACCTTTCATTGGTTGTATGCCTCTCAACACTCTCAATAATCTCTTTTTTCTCTTCTTCGATTAGTGCATGTCCCACATTCTCTTCTCCAATACTTCCTTCTCCCAATCTAGTATCCAATTCTCTAGGTTCTTCTTCATATAACTCATTTTCTTCATCGCCTGGAGGAGTATCCTCAGAATCTGAAGGAAGGTGAGATTCTATAATATTAATTACTGGAGTGTTCCCTTCCTCTTCAAAAAAATTTTTGGCCATGGATGGAGGAGTAGTGGAAGTTCCTACTATAGTAGTTTCTTTTTTTGGATAAATTGTGGCAATGGGCTACACAACCAATCTTGATACTATTCCTATAGATGTGGCCATGTAAGTGATTGAGACCTTTTGGAATGCCCCTATCACCTTCTCCATTTTTGGGTTGTTGTCCTCGGTTTCTTGTTATGCAGTCTACTTCCTGAGCCTTTTGTATTCCCTTCATGGAGGAGAAGAAGATGTTTTCTCCTTCATGCCTTTCCTTTTATCATTGGCTTTACTTTGTCAAACCTCAAGGATTTTTTTAATCCACTTTACAATTCTCTCTACAATCACTACAAATATATCCTTAATTTTTCATTCCTCCATTTCCATAAAATTGATGGCTTCCAATGCCTTAGTACTAACTTGATCTTGATCATATCTTTGATCAAGAGTCAAGCCATTATCAGAAATTCCCTTAGGAATATCTTCTTTAACCTTGTCTCACATTTGAGGGATAGTTAACCTCTCATATCCCATCTTCCTTACCTCAAAATTATCTTGTAGGTCCATCCAAAAGTCCTTTATGTTGGGCTCATGTTGTAAGAAAAGGGAGGCATAGAAGTTATTCATTTTCCATTTAGGATCAAAGTCCTTTCTCCCTTTATATAACTTGAGGTTTATTGCTTGTAATTCCTTAGTAGCAGACTTGGCAGCCCTAATTGACAAACATTGATAATAGCCGAGGTATGGGGTACTTTCCTTCCCTCACCTTATGCTTTCTATAAAACTTTAAATTAACCTCCCTCATCTATAGAGAGAATTCAATTTTAAAATTAAATTATCACTATAGTACCTTGGCAACAAGAAGGGAGCTCCATAATATCCAAAAAAATAGATATATGTTGACTTGGGGTACTGAATGAACCAATTTCCCCATTCTCCTACCAATGCCATTTCCTTTGTCCTCAATTGGAATGCTACATCACTTGAAATCTAGGTAATCACTACATAGAGAAAGGCATCATTTACCCTTTTGAAATTATTTTTTGATGTGTTAATTTCCAGTTGGTCAAAATACTCTTAGATCTTACTTTGACCTCATCCTTCTCCACTAACCCCCACAGTATTCAATCTTGGGAAGTTCCCCATTCTAGCTACACAATATACAACATTTGAGGACATGTAAAATTCCTTAGTGTCCTTCACATTGGTGAGTTGATTATGTTTGACATCTAAAACTATTTTCCCCCAATCCAAATATAATTCTCCTTTTAAGATAACCTCGATGAAGTGGAACATCCAATTCTCATATATATGGGACCTCTCCTTTCCCAATGCTCTCCTTAACAATGTAATGATGTCTCCCACCTCAAAATGGAAATCAGATCTAAGCTTTGTGGGTAACTTATCAATAGATTTCTTACCAAACTTGAGGTAGTTCTTATTCATATGTATTTGATGAGTACTCACATTCCTCTTATATTGTTCAATCACCTTGGCCTCTATTATGGTCTTCAAGTTAGTATATTGTGGAAAGTAAAAGACAATCCTAATCATTGCTAGAGATAAGTTAATTATCTCATTCCCCCATTGATCAATGCACTTGTGTTGTACAGGGTTGTATTCTTTTTCTACCATAAGAATGAAATCTAGAAACTGAACATCAATGGGGAAGGAAGCAACATGAGAAATTCATGATGCTTCTATCTTCTTAGCCCTTGGATTCGCATCCTCAATGAAATTATTTGTCTTGAAATCCCCCAAGTCAATATGCCCCAAGGTAGTATCTGTGATTTTCATCAACTAGAGGTGAATTTGGAGATCACTAGAACTCCTTTAAACTTGTATTTCATTATGTATGGAATCTAATATATATTTTTCAATTTGCCTCTTTGATCCTTTTCCACCTTCTTGGAACTAGGTTTTTCTTCGGAATCAAACATTTATGGTACCTAGAAAAACAAACAAAAGAAGATATATAAAAAATATATCAGAGAAATTTCCCTTAACATAAACTTACAACCATATTCTATTGAAACTACAAAACCCAAAAGGACCCTCTCAAAATATACTAGAACTACTTTTTCCTTGTTAGAAATAAAAATTTAAAAAGGACTTTGAACTTGGACCTTTTGGTCATGGGTCTTTTGGGAACTGGAAGTTCTTATCAGACTAATGTGTAAAAATGTCATTTGAAATTGTGAAAATGGACCCTTATGCTTGTCTACATGGAAAGTTGGAATTGAAAAAGAACATCAGATCTAGACCCTTTGACATAGGGAATTGAAATTTATGATTAGGCCAAAGAGAAAATACACTAAGTAAAAGGGTTGGATTTTGAAATTGAAAAAGGAATTTGGATTCAATCGTTTTGATATAAAGTTAGTTTGGAATTCTAAATCTATTTGGACCAAAATACAAAATGTTCTAAGGAACTTCAAATTTTGGAATAAAAAAATAGACGAGGGACTTGGACAATTTGGACTCAAATTTTGTTTGTAATTCTAAATTTTGTGAGGTTCAATTTTTAAATGTTTAATAGGAAAGCCTAGGAACCTATATAGAAACCATAACCTAGGGAATGATGAAAAAACAAAAACCTAAAAAAAAGTGAAAATGAAAAAATAGGAAAAAATAAAAATGAAATGGCCAAAAAGTAAAATAAAAAACCCAAAAATGAAAATGACCACAAGAACAAAACACGAAAACCTAAAAGAAAAAAATGGGAAAAAAAGAGACAACACAAGACAAAGGAAAGACAACAAAAAATGAAAACACCATGCCACAAAAATACACAAAATGAACAACAAGAAAGAAAGAAAAAATGAAGGAAAAGAAAGACAAATAAAACCATACCTTGAACTCCAAATGAGTGACTAAATAAACAAACTTCTAACCACTCAAAGATTGAACCCTCCTACAACTCCTCTACTTGCACTTTTGCTAAAATAAAATGCAATTATGACCAAAATCATGCAAGAAATCTGATTAAATACCAGTCTCGTGTGTGCGAAGGAGTCCAAAATAAATGTGAGTGGTCAAAAAATTGAGATCAAAATGGACAAGAAAATTAGGACCCAAGTCTAAAGAGTCCAATCATAAATCACATTTTTGAATGGACGAAATTCAAAGAAAACACACACTGAATTGAAAAAAGAAATCATACTTGGAACCTCAAAGAAAAAGTCCAAGTTTGATTTGTATTTTTGATTTTGAACACAAACACACATGGTATCAAAAAAGGAAATTATACTTGGACCCTCAAAGAAAAATTCCAAGCCTGATTTGGATTTTTTATTCTGAACACAAAGAAGCGCAAAATCAGCAAAAGAAATCAGATTTGGACTTTTGAAGAAAAATTCCAAGTCTGATTTGGATTTCTAATTCTAAACACAAAGAAGCACAAAATCAAAAAAGGAAATCAGACATGGACTTTTGAAGAAAAATTCCAAGTCTGATTTGGATTTATGATTCCCAACACAAAGTAGGAAACATGAAAATAAGGTTCAAAAAGGAACAACTCCCGAGACCCAAAACAAAAGAAGGAAAGAAAAACCCAAATAAGGCAAGGTAAAGAAACAAACACCAAAACATAAATGGGAACCCATTTTAACCAAAAATAAAATAGGGTATCTATGCAAGGTATAACAAGTTCATGTTTTCATGTTTGTGAAGGCTAACCCTTTTGTAGGTAGATTTAAGAAATTCAAGCAATCAAGCAAGACAGATCCAAGACCTTGAGGTGATATGCATAAATTTAGTCCGTTAATGAAGCCATTGAAGGGTGGTGAGTTACAAAACTTTGTGATTTCATCATTCCTTCCTATCATTTATCATTCTATCATTGACATTGCCATTATGGAAGTAGAAATACTAATACGGGGTTTGACCAAGGAAAGCCCCCAAAATGGCACAACCCTTTTCCTTCTCTTTGAATGTGTGGGTTTTAGGTTTCAAGAGGACTAAAGGAAGTTTGAAGATAATTTATCCATTGTTGCATTCAAATCCCTACACCTTTTCAACTCACGAAAACACACCTACAAAATTATCCAATAGCAAACTAACAAATTTGTAGGTGAGAGTGGATGTTCAGATCTAACATCCAAGGACTATGAAAATATATCTAGGATATCCCTACAAGGATAGAGACACCTTGGGAGACTATATCCTCCTATAGTGACTAAATTCAATTCTACAGGATAGGTACATATAACACTTTTCTTTTCTCAGATCTTCCTGCAAACTTTTTTATCACTTATCAACATTATTTTCTTGTATTTTCATATTAGGGCACATAGTCTAATTAGGTTAATTAATTTCAATAAATTCCAATCCATTTCCAAGGGTCAAAAGGATCAGATCTAGGTTTGATTGACTCTAGTCTTCATGGTTGAAAGTTAATCTAAACACCTCATTGATTTGAATCCTAATGTACCCTCAAAAAATGCTACAATTGATCCTAGGTTCTTTGTATTGGACCAAGGGTCATCTTTTTCTATGTTACAATACATATAAAAAATGTGCCCATAGGGCCTATACCAAAAATGATTCCATATATCATTATCCTAGGCTAGCCATGGCTAGACCCCTCCCCTATTGAAGGTCCTAGTGATGGCCATCATGGTGGCCCCATAGCTACTGATGGTCCTAACCTAGTTGATCTTAAAACCCCTTAACTTGATTTCTCTAAAAAAATTGGAGCTCCCTATCTTGCTATAACAACCTTATCATAGAATGAGTGCCAATATAATGATGATTCATTTTTTTATCTAAGACATCCAAAACCTTAAATAATAATAACATTGGGTTTGTTTATATTATGTTCCCATTTTAGACCAGGAGCTATAATGACATTCCAATTCTATGATGATGGTCTCCTTATAATTCATCATTTTTTAGGTTCAAATCATTGTTGTGAATTCCATATGACCTACACGATGATTATAGAGAGAAAGTTTCTAGTTGCTCTCCAAAATGGGCACTGAATTCTCATAGCTAGCTAAATCTCTCTATTGATTCACTAAGGCCATTTTTCAGGCTTTTGCTTTCGTTTAATTGGTGTAATAAAATTGTATAGGTGTGCAAGTGTTTTTCTATATAAATGTACATAGCTAAACTAGAAATGCAAAATAAAGAAACATAAGACCACCTCAATGATTAGCCTAAGTTAAGCATGAAAGAAAGATAAAATAAAAGTGATTATACTTTTGCTTGTGCTCATCTCCTTGGTTGGCCCTTGAATATATCTTGGTTGTGTAATCCTTTGATGGAAATGTGATGGGAAATGGATGAAATGTGATTAAAATGCAAGATGAGGGGGTCTGTGATAAGTAAACAAGATGGATGCAAACTCTTGAATGCAAAATGTGCTCAATGTTGACTTGAATGGCTTAAGATTTTGATAGCATAAGGGTGCTCGAATGCCTAAATTGTATGAATGCATGAGAAAAGGGGGATTTTTTATAGAAGAAGTTGAATTATCTAGAGAATTCAATGGTCAGGATTGAGCCACCATGGCCAAGATGGAGGGATATGGTGACTTGAGGACTCAGAAATCCTCACATCTTGACATGTGGAGGGTGAGATGTCCAAGGACATGATGAGATGGAAAGAGGTACAATTGAGGTGGAAGAAGGGAAAATGATGTGGAAGGAGGACAAGTACTTTGAAAGTACCTTGGGAGATGAGAACATTTCCTCAAAAAGCAACTTCTTGTCCCCAAGTGAGAATGAAAGTGACACTTGAGGAATTTTAGTATTCCTCAAAAATCTCGATGGGGAAGAGGAAAGTAGTTGGAGAAATAAATGTGAATTAAAAATTGACATGATTGGAATAATATTGTGGATAAGACAAGGTTCCCAAAAAGGTAGGATTTTGACACATGTGAGTGATGTGACAAGTCCAAGGTTCTAGAAAATTTTGACACATGTGAGTGATGTGACAAGTCCAAGGTTCTAGAAGACTTTGACACATGTGTGTGATGTGACAAGTCAAAGGTTCTAGAACTTGCATGGGAATAAGGAGAGTCTTGGAAGGAAAAATGTGAATTAAAAATTAACATGGGGAAGAGAGGAGTCTTGGATTAATAAATGTGAATTAAAAATTCACATGAGGAAGACGGTCAATGTCAAATGTGGAAAATTTGAATGTTGACCAAAAAGATATGCTAAATGTAGCAAGGGGATTAGATTAAGGTTGTGAAAATACATGATTAAGGAAATTAATAAGAGATTAAAAGAAAGTGGTAAAATTTGGAGGATGTGACATTAATCCTTGATTAAGGGTGTGCACATCCTAATCATGAATTAATTAAATTAATCCAAATTAGAAGAGGATTATGAGGATGTGACAAGGAGGGATAAAATGCAAGAATTTAAAATTGATTTAATTCAAAAAAGGTAAAAATGAATAAATTAAATAAATTGATATGTTTATTTAATTTAGAGAGGAAAAGGTGTAAGGTAAAGTATTTAATTATTAAATTAAATACTTTAGGAACCTTAGGCAGAAGGTGAAATATTAATTAATTAAATTGTTTAATTAATATTGATGAAATAGATGAATAAAGTAGACGAGTTTTATCATGTGGGAGTGGTCAAATTTTGATGTCTATATGTTTCCCCTCTTTGAAATATTGTTAGAATAATAGTGGTTCAAAGAAAAGAAAATGTAGATGACTCTATAGAGAAAGTGACTAGAAAAATGATGCCCCAGTATGAGACAAGATGTGTGAGCTTCCCAAACAAAGGGTAATGAAGGGAGATGTCCCAATCTTGCGAGGGAATGACCATGATGGAGGAATGGGGAAAATGGTAGGGTATGCCCCCTCGAAAGGGCAGTTTGGGATGAAAAAGGGGCCCCAAGTGACTTCTCGATAGGAAGAATAGAAGGCATGGTTAGATAGAGCTCAAAAGACTAGGAAGGTTTGATTTTTGAATGAAGTTGAACAAACACACAATTTGCAAATGGCAGCCCCAAGAAGTTAGAAGATTAGTTGGAGGAAAAGAAGTTTAAATAAAAGGTAAAAATACCCTTTATTTAAAAAAAGTTAAAAAGGAGGGAAAAGGTGATATAAGGTAATTTAAGAAATTACCACTCCTCATTTGCATAGTAGCAATTGAGTGAGAGAGAGAGAGAAGAGGAGAGGAAGGGGACGAGGAAACAGGATACGAGAGGACTATAACTTAGACATTATCCATCAGGGGGATGAGGTATGGTGGTTTTTCCACAAGCGTGTGGTTCCACGCCAGGTTAGGTTCAAAACCCCCTTTATGTTTTTAAGCAGTTTGTATGTATTTTATAATATTTAAGCTTATTTAAAAATTTGGGTTTTGTTTTCGGGTTAGTTAAGAAAAATGGGTTGGGGGAAAATTTTGATTTTTCCAAATGGGAGGAAAACTGCATGTTAGAGGAATGGGAAAGGGGTGGATTTTCCCAATAAGAGGGTAAATGCACCCGAAAAACAAAAATTCCTAAAAAAGGGTAGGGGGGACAAAAAATGAAGGTGGGCTAACCCCAGTTTAGGAAAAAACCCACCAAAAAAGGAATTTGGGGATAGTGGGGGGACCCCACCTAGGAAATGGGCGACCCTGCCTGGAGAGGGGTGACCCTGCCCGAGCGAGTTCACCCATCTCGGGGTGGGTCTACCCATCCCAGGGCAGGGCGAGTCTGCCCCTCCTGAGGCTTGTCCACCCTAGGCTGAGGTGGGTTTGCCCCATGTCAGAGTGGGTCTGCCCTAATCCCAGGTGGACTCACCTCGAGCTCGGGGTGGGTCTGCCCCAAACTCAAGTGGGTTTTCCCTCCAAGGCAAGGCGGGATCACCCTAGCTCAAGGCAGGTCCACCTCGGGTTGGGAGCAGGTCTGTTCATTGAGTTGGGGTTGGCTCATCCTAAGCGGGAGGTGGGTCTACCCCGGGCCGGAGGTAGGTCCACCCTAGGCTAGGGGCGGGTCTGCCCACCAAGTCAAGGCAGGTTCTCCCATTGGTTAGGTTAGATCTTCCCAAAGCAAGGGGGGGTCCAAGGGAGGGAAAAGAGATAGAAAAGATTGGGTAAATGACAAAAAAAATTTAGGCCAGAAGAGGGGGAGAGGAAAGATTAGGAAAACGATAGCCTGGGGCTGGGAGAGAGATGAAAAAGATAAGATTTTTGACATGTGGGATTGTTATGGATGTAGATTTTTGACTCATTTTAGACACACAAGAGGTACTCAAAGGTGTTGGTGGGAACAATAGTGGCCATGACCAGAGCAGATCACCAGGCATTGCCACAAGCCAGATTATTGAACCTACTAGGCTACCCAATGATTAGAGTGCATCGAGCTATGTTGATAGCATTGATAGTGCGATGGAGCTCAAAGAAATTGATGTTCCATCTTTCGATGTGGGAGATGAAAGTGACATTGGAGGATGGATGGCACATTCTAAGGCTACTCATAGTAGGGCACCTAGTGAGTGAGGTGACATCGATGGGGGTGAAGCTGGATCACACTGTATGGGTGTTGTTTGGGTGAGATAACCTACCTGTGTAGGGAGGGAGGTTGGATGTAGATTGATGCCTGTCATTGACTAGGATGCCACCATTACAACTATATCTATGTGGTCTGATCAGTGGATTACTGTTGCCAGACTAGAGTAGGCACTTCTATAGCTTGAGGTTTACAGAGGTGATTTGACACATTATCAAGGGGAGAGAGGGGCAGTTTTCATGGGGTACATGTGTACTAGCACATCTTTACAGAGATATGCATGTCATTTGTTACCCAGAGGTGCTTAGCATGACACATGTGACGTTGTTGCAAGTATGGGCCTGGGAACACATTAGTATTGCTAGGTCAGGAATGGTGAGGGTAGGATAGGCAAATGAGATGGCACTTGTAGCCTGGTGGTATCAAGATGAGGGATGGGTTTTGGATTATAAGGGCTAGCAAGATGTAGATAGATGGAGGAGGACCTTGGATGACCTATGAGAGGAGCACATATTGTGGTGGCCATACATGTTTCAGTGATTTATGAGATGGAGAGAGGATGAGGGGAGACAGTGAGACTACTTGATGATTAGATGCTTCTTAGTTGGGAGGGAGCCCCACATAGTGGAGGCACATAGGCCAGATAGAGTGGCTAGATAGTTTTGGATAGTATAGGATATCCCACAGGGTCCAAACATGTTTCAGTAGCTCACCCAAGAGTGGCCATGGGGAGACTTTATTTTGCCAAGGTTTTCCAAAGATCACTAGGAGACATTGCATCTGGTGCCCTACCCAGGGAGGGTCATTGGGGAGGTAGATGTAGGGGTAACAGGGTGATATTCCAAGTGGTTTTGCAACCATTAGTGGGAGAGGATTACACTTGAGGATCCCATTATGGGGGCCTTAGGATTTGGATCAGAGGATGAGTGAAGATTGGTCATTTAGAGGAGAGAGAGGAGGGAATAGTAGAGGAGAGGACAGGAGGAAATTGGGGGAGCAGGATGATGCAGATGGAGGATAGGGTGTGACTGGTGCCAGAGGATAGTTGGAGAGGATGAGGAGGAGGAGACATCAGAGGAGGCATAGAGTGACAATCAATGCAAAGGAGGTAGGGATAGCATGGCAATAAGGAGATGGGAGAGGGCTAGAGGTGGAGATGTCAGATGTTCCTAAGGTGGAGGTGAGAGCTGTGGGACAAAAAATGAGGGTAGGGAGCAGAGGGCAGCTGAGAGCTCGGCTGGAGAGTAGGAGGATGCAGAGATTGCAAGATAGTAAGATGGAGGACAAGGTGAGACTGGGGTTGTAGGACAGTTGGAGAGGGCAGTGAGGAGTAGACAGTGGAGGAGGGCCTAGTGGAGATCAAAGCTGAGTAGGAGCCCTATGAGTTAGAGATGGAGATGAGTGAGGAGAGAGAGGAGCCTAAGGGGGAGGTGAGATTTGTAGGACAACAAATGAGGGTGGGGAGGAGGGGACAGATGAGGAGAGTTCAGGTGGCAATTGGGGCTGAGCAAAAGCATGAGTCTCAATAGTATGCTATGGATGTTGATGTTCCCATGGTGGAGCCATTGGTAATGGTATAAGGTGTACCAACTAAGGACCCTATCATATTGTTGAGGGGGGACTAGGCAAGGCTACAAATGATAGAGCAGTGGTTGAGGGTTATAGATGCTAAGATGCATAGAGTTCAGGAAAAGGGATAGAAGGATTACGGTTTCATTTTTTATCACCTGACCTCATAGGTACAGGACGCAGAGAGGGAGAGAGATTATCTATGAGTAGAGGTGTAGGGAGTATGTGGTAAGTTGGCCAGGGTGAACTAGGATTAGGATAGACTATAAGAAGCAATGGCTATAGGACAGGCCATGGAATAGTAGGATCCTAGAGGGGCAGTAGATCAGGTCCCATTAGAGGGTTGGCAATAGACCAAGAGGGAAATGGAGGAGTTGAGGGCATAGGTGACAGGGTTACTGAAAGAGAGGACTGAGCTCTAGGATAGGGTGTCTATGACAGATACAACACTTGGGGATGTGAGGGCGAGGGAAAAGGCAGTAGAGGCTAGGTTAGAGATTGTGTAGAGAGAGAGGCATGGTGCATGTAGAGGTGCAGGCCCTCCTGGGTGACAGAGACAGAGCATAGAAACAAGTATAGGTGATGCAGGATGAGATGGATGTTACACGGAGACAGATGTAGACCCTACATGGAGAGAGGGATGTAGCAGTGGCTTAGTTAGAGATCATAGAGAGAGATGTGGCACAGTGTTAGGCACATGCAACACAAGGTGACGGAGGTGAGACAGGGTTAGAGGTGCATAGATTGTAGGAATGGGTAAAAGATATACATGCACAGATGTAGGATGAGAGGGATAGGGCCATAGAGCATATGTCATAGCTGGCAGTAGAGAGAGATCAGATGAGGTTGGCACAGGATGCATGGAAATAGGAGAGGGGAGTCATTACCATAGATTGAGACATATATAGACATAAGCACAATGTCACTAGATATTAGGTTGTGGAGAGTTTTGAGTACATTAGGGAGGTGACATACTGGATGATTGCTTATCAGCATGTGGTTCTAGAACTGGCACAACCACATTTCATTTTGTCTAACAGGCTCCTCAAATGCTCGCACCATCCCAATCACTAGGGACACAAACCCAAGGATACAATGAGTAATAGGGGACCTTCCCTCACAAAGGGCCACTGCTCAACTCTACATAGAGGTTAGATGTGGGAAGCTCTTTTGGTAGATGATAGGATATTAGATTGTGATAGGTGGAGGGTTGACAGTATAGAGGATTTGATTCAGACCCTTTATGATGTATACAATGGATATGTATTTGATGATATTGATGGACATTATTAGGGACTATGTGATGGATATTTGATTTTGATATTTATATGATATGCAACAACCCTTATTGACACTATCTAATGTATATTATGGATGATTCTATTGATGTATATGTGTGTGTATGATTTTATGATGGGTGATCATGACGATGTAATTATGTATACATGTTTATGATGTTATATGTTGATACTTATATGGACGCAACTAACATGTTTAATGCAACATGTGATGAATGTTTTATAATTTTATCTATGATGGATATGGACCTAACAGTTTGTGATGTAGGTGGCGATGCATGTAATATGTTAATCATATAAACTAATATGGAAATGTATGGATAGAAAAATGATTCCACGATGCTTGGAATAACCAAACGAGATAAAATGCAATGAACCTATAATGCAACATGTAATAAACTTAAGTGCCAACTAGGACTTGCATGGGAATGTGGGTAGATGGTGGGAAATTGCACCTGTCAAAAACCATTAATATACTAAGAAGAATGGGAGAGAAAGGGTAAATATTTGCACAACCAAAATCATGGGTTAATGGATAGGGATGGATGCAATGGAAATGATCATGAAATTCAATCCTAATATTAATTTTCCATCTTTGGAGCACTAATTTTAGCTATAGCATAAGACACTAGGTGCTAGGGTATATGAAACCAAGGAAAGTTAGCATCTAATGCATAAAAAAACACAATAGAGAAGGTTATCCCAACACCCCAAAGTGACAAAGACTTTGGTCAGGCTAGGTATTGGGATAACCATAAGCACAAAGGGATGTCCCAACATAACACAGGATCTAGGAGATCCTGGTGGGTACCACATGGGGACAACCCAGTAGACAACAACAATAAATGATCAAGATATGCCCCTATGTTAACCCATCAAAACACACCATAATATGATTGATTATGGAAACCTTAACTAGTTGTAATAGGGAGTTCAAACAATAAACAAAAGCCAAAAGCATCAAAAGATCACAATCAAGTTCAAATGTCCTTTTCCATAGGATCGAGAGGATGGATGCGGTTGATGAGGTCTATTAGGAAGGATACATCCTATTGAGACCGATGATGGATACTAAACTAAGATGACACACATGACATAGGATTTTTGACATTAATCAGATCTTTTGATACTAAAGGGTCCCATTTGTGAAGAACAGCTAGATAAGGGCATACTTGACAACATGACACATGACCGACACACCATAATGACCTAGGGGCTTTGGGGCTGATCAGAGATTAGCCTTGCCTACGTGAAAGTGTAGAGCCCTTGTAGTTCAAGAAAAGACCATGGATAATAGTGGAAAGAGGACCAATGGGGACTGATGATGGATGACCAAAAATGAGATAGTCAAAATGCCCTGGGGGCAAGTCAAATGATCAGCCTTGCCTACGTGAAAGCGTAGGGGCAACATAGTTCAACATAGACCAAAAAGACCGACATGAATGGATGAGATGTAAGTAGAGATCGACACGATGGAGGATTCTAGATGATGATGAAGGATTGAAAAGATGACTAGACTAACTACATAAGCTTAGATTAGGATAAAAGCTCAAGATGAATGATAATGGATAATCATCCAATGCTCAATCAAAACATACCAAGTGACCAAGGTCAGGATG
>VDFB02271358.1:736970452-737000883 GCA_007258455.2 Sequoia sempervirens | reverse complement strand
AGATAAATAAATTCATCCTATGGTGAAAACTACCCTTGGTGGCACCTTAGATAAGTATGGTTGGTGAAAACTTGGTAGCAAGCATCATCCATAGAGAGCTTAATCATTATCTACTTTGTGTCTTAGTTACTACATGTCTCCATCCATCCTATCCTTACATTCTAGCCTATCCTATCACTTCATCTGCATCCTGACCTTGGTCACTTGGTATGTTTTGATTGAGCATTGGATGATTATCCATTATCATTCATCTTGAGCTTTTATCCTAATCTAAGCTTATGTAGTTAGTCTAGTCATCTTTTCAATCCTTCATCATCATCTAGAATCCTCCATCGTGTCGATCTCTACTTACATCTCATCCATTCATGTCGGTCTTTTTGGTCTATGTTGAACTATGTTGCCCCTACGCTTTCACGTAGGCAAGGCTGATCATTTGACTTGCCCCCAGGGCATTTTGACTATCTCATTTTTGGTCATCCATCATCAGTCCCCATTGGTCCTCTTTCCACTATTATCCATGGTCTTTTCTTGAACTACAAGGGCTCTACACTTTCACGTAGGCAAGGCTAATCTCTGATCAGCCCCAAAGCCCCTAGGTCATTATGGTGTGTCGGTCATGTGTCATGTTGTCAAGTATGCCCTTATCTAGCTGTTCTTCACAAATGGGACCCTTTAGTATCAAAAGATCTGATTAATGTCAAAAATCCTATGTCATGTGTGTCATCTTAGTTTAGTATCCATCATCGGTCTCAATAGGATGTATCCTTCCTAATAGACCTCATCAACCGCATCCATCCTCTCGATCCTATGGAAAAGGACATTTGAACTTGATTGTGATCTTTTGATGCTTTTGGCTTTTGTTTATTGTTTGAACTCCCTATTACAACTAGTTAAGGTTTCCATAATCAATCATATTATGGTGTGTTTTGATGGGTTAACATAGGGGCATATCTTGATCATTTATTGTTGTTGTCTACTGGGTTGTCCCCATGTGGTACCCACCAGGATCTCCTAGATCCTGTGTTATGTTGGGACATCCCTTTGTGCTTATGGTTATCCCAATACCTAGCCTGACCAAAGTCTTTGTCACTTTGGGGTGTTGGGATAACCTTCTCTATTGTGTTTTTTTATGCATTAGATGCTAACTTTCCTTGGTTTCATATACCCTAGCACCTAGTGTCTTATGCTATAGCTAAAATTAGTGCTCCAAAGATGGAAAATTAATATTAGGATTGAATTTCATGATCATTTCCATTGCATCCATCCCTATCCATTAACCCATGATTTTGGTTGTGCAAATATTTACCCTTTCTCTCCCATTCTTCTTAGTATATTAATGGTTTTTGACAGGTGCAATTTCCCACCATCTACCCACATTCCCATGCAAGTCCTAGTTGGCACTTAAGTTTATTACATGTTGCATTATAGGTTCATTGCATTTTATCTCGTTTGGTTATTCCAAGCATCGTGGAATCATTTTTCTATCCATACATTTCCATATTAGTTTATATGATTAACATATTACATGCATCGCCACCTACATCACAAACTGTTAGGTCCATATCCATCATAGATAAAATTATAAAACATTCATCACATGTTGCATTAAACATGTTAGTTGCGTCCATATAAGTATCAACATATAACATCATAAACATGTATACATAATTACATCGTCATGATCACCCATCATAAAATCATACACACACATATACATCAATAGAATCATCCATAATATACATTAGATAGTGTCAATAAGGGTTGTTGCATATCATATAAATATCAAAATCAAATATCCATCACATAGTCCCTAATAATGTCCATCAATATCATCAAATACATATCCATTGTATACATCATAAAGGGTCTGAATCAAATCCTCTATACTGTCAACCCTCCACCTATCACAATCTAATATCCTATCATCTACCAAAAGAGCTTCCCACATCTAACCTCTATGTAGAGTTGAGCAGTGGCCCTTTGTGAGGGAAGGTCCCCTATTACTCATTGTATCCTTGGGTTTGTGTCCCTAGTGATTGGGATGGTGCGAGCATTTGAGGAGCCTGTTAGACAAAATGAAATGTGGTTGTGCCAGTTCTAGAACCACATGCTGATAAGCAATCATCCAGTATGTCACCTCCCTAATGTACTCAAAACTCTCCACAACCTAATATCTAGTGACATTGTGCTTATGTCTATATATGTCTCAATCTATGGTAATGACTCCCCTCTCCTATTTCCATGCATCCTGTGCCAACCTCATCTGATCTCTCTCTACTGCCAGCTATGACATATGCTCTATGGCCCTATCCCTCTCATCCTACATCTGTGCATGTATATCTTTTACCCATTCCTACAATCTATGCACCTCTAACCCTGTCTCACCTCCGTCACCTTGTGTTGCATGTGCCTAACACTGTGCCACATCTCTCTCTATGATCTCTAACTAAGCCACTGCTACATCCCTCTCTCCATGTAGGGTCTACATCTGTCTCCGTGTAACATCCATCTCATCCTGCATCACCTATACTTGTTTCTATGCTCTGTCTCTGTCACCCAGGAGGGCCTGCACCTCTACATGCACCATGCCTCTCTCTCTACACAATCTCTAACCTAGCCTCTACTGCCTTTTCCCTCGCCCTCACATCCCCAAGTGTTGTATCTGTCATAGACACCCTATCCTAGAGCTCAGTCCTCTCTTTCAGTAACCCTGTCACCTATGCCCTCAACTCCTCCATTTCCCTCTTGGTCTATTGCCAACCCTCTAATGGGACCTGATCTACTGCCCCTCTAGGATCCTACTATTCCATGGCCTGTCCTATAGCCATTGCTTCTTATAGTCTATCCTAATCCTAGTTCACCCTGGCCAACTTACCACATACTCCCTACACCTCTACTCATAGATAATCTCTCTCCCTCTCTGCGTCCTGTACCTATGAGGTCAGGTGATAAAAAATGAAACCGTAATCCTTCTATCCCTTTTCCTGAACTCTATGCATCTTAGCATCTATAACCCTCAACCACTGCTCTATCATTTGTAGCCTTGCCTAGTCCCCCCTCAACAATATGATAGGGTCCTTAGTTGGTACACCTTATACCATTACCAATGGCTCCACCATGGGAACATCAACATCCATAGCATACTATTGAGACTCATGCTTTTGCTCAGCCCCAATTGCCACCTGAACTCTCCTCATCTGTCCCCTCCTCCCCACCCTCATTTGTTGTCCTACAAATCTCACCTCCCCCTTAGGCTCCTCTCTCTCCTCACTCATCTCCATCTCTAACTCATAGGGCTCCTACTCAGCTTTGATCTCCACTAGGCCCTCCTCCACTGTCTACTCCTCACTGCCCTCTCCAACTGTCCTACAACCCCAGTCTCACCTTGTCCTCCATCTTACTATCTTGCAATCTCTGCATCCTCCTACTCTCCAGCCGAGCTCTCAGCTGCCCTCTGCTCCCTACCCTCATTTTTTGTCCCACAGCTCTCACCTCCACCTTAGGAACATCTGACATCTCCACCTCTAGCCCTCTCCCATCTCCTTATTGCCATGCTATCCCTACCTCCTTTGCATTGATTGTCACTCTATGCCTCCTCTGATGTCTCCTCCTCCTCATCCTCTCCAACTATCCTCTGGCACCAGTCACACCCTATCCTCCATCTGCATCATCCTGCTCCCCCAATTTCCTCCTGTCCTCTCCTCTACTATTCCCTCCTCTCTCTCCTCTAAATGACCAATCTTCACTCATCCTCTGATCCAAATCCTAAGGCCCCCATAATGGGATCCTCAAGTGTAATCCTCTCCCACTAATGGTTGCAAAACCACTTGGAATATCACCCTGTTACCCCTACATCTACCTCCCCAATGACCCTCCCTGGGTAGGGCACCAGATGCAATGTCTCCTAGTGATCTTTGGAAAACCTTGGCAAAATAAAGTCTCCCCATGGCCACTCTTGGGTGAGCTACTGAAACATGTTTGGACCCTGTGGGATATCCTATACTATCCAAAACTATCTAGCCACTCTATCTGGCCTATGTGCCTCCACTATGTGGGGCTCCCTCCCAACTAAGAAGCATCTAATCATCAAGTAGTCTCACTGTCTCCCCTCATCCTCTCTCCATCTCATAAATCACTGAAACATGTATGGCCACCACAATATGTGCTCCTCTCATAGGTCATCCAAGGTCCTCCTCCATCTATCTACATCTTGCTAGCCCTTATAATCCAAAACCCATCCCTCATCTTGATACCACCAGGCTACAAGTGCCATCTCATTTGCCTATCCTACCCTCACCATTCCTGACCTAGCAATACTAATGTGTTCCCAGGCCCATACTTGCAACAACGTCACATGTGTCATGCTAAGCACCTCTGGGTAACAAATGACATGCATATCTCTGTAAAGATGTGCTAGTACACATGTACCCCATGAAAACTGCCCCTCTCTCCCCTTGATAATGTGTCAAATCACCTCTGTAAACCTCAAGCTATAGAAGTGCCTACTCTAGTCTGGCAACAGTAATCCACTGATCAGACCACATAGATATAGTTGTAATGGTGGCATCCTAGTCAATGACAGGCATCAATCTACATCCAACCTCCCTCCCTACACAGGTAGGTTATCTCACCCAAACAACACCCATACAGTGTGATCCAGCTTCACCCCCATCGATGTCACCTCACTCACTAGGTGCCCTACTATGAGTAGCCTTAGAATGTGCCATCCATCCTCCAATGTCACTTTCATCTCCCACATCGAAAGATGGAACATCAATTTCTTTGAGCTCCATCGCACTATCAATGCTATCAACATAGCTCGATGCACTCTAATCATTGGGTAGCCTAGTAGGTTCAATAATCTGGCTTGTGGCAATGCCTGGTGATCTGCTCTGGTCATGGCCACTATTGTTCCCACCAACACCTTTGAGTACCTCTTGTGTGTCTAAAATGAGTCAAAAATCTACATCCATAACAATCCCACATGTCAAAAATCTTATCTTTTTCATCTCTCTCCCAGCCCCAGGCTATCGTTTTCCTAATCTTTCCTCTCCCCCTCTTCTGGCCTAAATTTTTTTTGTCATTTACCCAATCTTTTCTATCTCTTTTCCCTCCCTTGGACCCCCCCTTGCTTTGGGAAGATCTAACCTAACCAATGGGAGAACCTGCCTTGACTTGGTGGGCAGACCCGCCCCTAGCCTAGGGTGGACCTACCTCCGGCCCGGGGTAGACCCACCTCCCGCTTAGGATGAGCCAACCCCAACTCAATGAACAGACCTGCTCCCAACCCGAGGTGGACCTGCCTTGAGCTAGGGTGATCCCGCCTTGCCTTGGAGGGAAAACCCACTTGAGTTTGGGGCAGACCCACCCCGAGCTCGAGGTGAGTCCACCTGGGATTAGGGCAGACCCACTCTGACATGGGGCAAACCCACCTCAGCCTAGGGTGGACAAGCCTCAGGAGGGGCAGACTCGCCCTGCCCTGGGATGGGTAGACCCACCCCGAGATGGGTGAACTCGCTCGGGCAGGGTCACCCCTCTCCAGGCAGGGTCGCCCATTTCCTAGGTGGGGTCCCCCCACTATCCCCAAATTCCTTTTTTGGTGGGTTTTTTCCTAAACTGGGGTTAGCCCACCTTCATTTTTTGTCCCCCCTACCCTTTTTAGGAATTTTTTTCTTTTTAGGTGCATTTACCCTCTTATTGGGAAAATCCAGCCCCCTTTCCCATTCCTCTAACATGTTTTTCCTACCCATTTGGAAAAATAAAAAATTTTCCCCCAACCCATTTTTCTTAACTAACCCGAAAACAAAACCCAAATTTTTAAATAAGCTTAAATATTATAAAATACATACAAACTGCTTAAAAACATAAAGGGGGTTTTGAACCTAACCTGGCGTGGAACCACACGCTTGTGGAAAAACCACCATACCTCATCCCCCTGATGGATAATGTCTAAGTTATAGTCCTCTCGTATCCTGTTTCCTCGTCCCCTTCCTCTCCTCTTCTCTCTCTCTCTCACTCAATTGCTACTATGCAAATGAGGAGTGGTAATTTCTTAAATTACCTTATATCACCTTTTCCCTCCTTTTTAACTTTTTTTAAATAAAGGGTATTTTTACCTTTTATTTAAACTTCTTTTCCTCCAACTAATCTTCTAACTTCTTGGGGCTGCCATTTGCAAATTGTGTGTTTGTTCAACTTCATTCAAAAATCAAACCTTCCTAGTCTTTTGAGCTCTATCTAACCATGCCTTCTATTCTTCCTATCGAGAAGTCACTTGGGGCCCCTTTTTCATCCCAAACTGCCCTTTCGAGGGGGCATACCCTACCATTTTCCCCATTCCTCCATCATGGTCATTCCCTCGCAAGATTGGGACATCTCCCTTCATTACCCTTTGTTTGGGAAGCTCACACATCTTGTCTCATACTGGGGCATCATTTTTCTAGTCACTTTCTCTATAGAGTCATCTACATTTTCTTTTCTTTGAACCACTATTATTCTAACAATATTTCAAAGAGGGGAAACATATAGACATCAAAATTTGACCACTCCCACATGATAAAACTCGTCTACTTTATTCATCTATTTCATCAATATTAATTAAACAATTTAATTAATTAATATTTCACCTTCTGCCTAAGGTTCCTAAAGTATTTAATTTAATAATTAAATACTTTACCTTACACCTTTTCCTCTCTAAATTAAATAAACATATCAATTTATTTAATTTATTCATTTTTACCTTTTTTGAATTAAATCAATTTTAAATTCTTGCATTTTATCCCTCCTTGTCACATCCTCATAATCCTCTTCTAATTTGGATTAATTTAATTAATTCATGATTAGGATGTGCACACCCTTAATCAAGGATTAATGTCACATCCTCCAAATTTTACCACTTTCTTTTAATCTCTTATTAATTTCCTTAATCATGTATTTTCACAACCTTAATCTAATCCCCTTGCTACATTTAGCATATCTTTTTGGTCAACATTCAAATTTTCCACATTTGACATTGACCGTCTTCCTCATGTGAATTTTTAATTCACATTTATTAATCCAAGACTCCTCTCTTCCCCATGTTAATTTTTAATTCACATTTTTCCTTCCAAGACTCTCCTTATTCCCATGCAAGTTCTAGAACCTTTGACTTGTCACATCACACACATGTGTCAAAGTCTTCTAGAACCTTGGACTTGTCACATCACTCACATGTGTCAAAATTTTCTAGAACCTTGGACTTGTCACATCACTCACATGTGTCAAAATCCTACCTTTTTGGGAACCTTGTCTTATCCACAATATTATTCCAATCATGTCAATTTTTAATTCACATTTATTTCTCCAACTACTTTCCTCTTCCCCATCGAGATTTTTGAGGAATACTAAAATTCCTCAAGTGTCACTTTCATTCTCACTTGGGGACAAGAAGTTGCTTTTTGAGGAAATGTTCTCATCTCCCAAGGTACTTTCAAAGTACTTGTCCTCCTTCCACATCATTTTCCCTTCTTCCACCTCAATTGTACCTCTTTCCATCTCATCATGTCCTTGGACATCTCACCCTCCACATGTCAAGATGTGAGGATTTCTGAGTCCTCAAGTCACCATATCCCTCCATCTTGGCCATGGTGGCTCAATCCTGACCATTGAATTCTCTAGATAATTCAACTTCTTCTATAAAAAATCCCCCTTTTCTCATGCATTCATACAATTTAGGCATTCGAGCACCCTTATGCTATCAAAATCTTAAGCCATTCAAGTCAACATTGAGCACATTTTGCATTCAAGAGTTTGCATCCATCTTGTTTACTTATCACAGACCCCCTCATCTTGCATTTTAATCACATTTCATCCATTTCCCATCACATTTCCATCAAAGGATTACACAACCAAGATATATTCAAGGGCCAACCAAGGAGATGAGCACAAGCAAAAGTATAATCACTTTTATTTTATCTTTCTTTCATGCTTAACTTAGGCTAATCATTGAGGTGGTCTTATGTTTCTTTATTTTGCATTTCTAGTTTAGCTATGTACATTTATATAGAAAAACACTTGCACACCTATACAATTTTATTACACCAATTAAACGAAAGCAAAAGCCTGAAAAATGGCCTTAGTGAATCAATAGAGAGATTTAGCTAGCTATGAGAATTCAGTGCCCATTTTGGAGAGCAACTAGAAACTTTCTCTCTATAATCATCGTGTAGGTCATATGGAATTCACAACAATGATTTGAACCTAAAAAATGATGAATTATAAGGAGACCATCATCATAGAATTGGAATGTCATTATAGCTCCTGGTCTAAAATGGGAACATAATATAAACAAACCCAATGTTATTATTATTTAAGGTTTTGGATGTCTTAGATAAAAAAATGAATCATCATTATATTGGCACTCATTCTATGATAAGGTTGTTATAGCAAGATAGGGAGCTCCAATTTTTTTAGAGAAATCAAGTTAAGGGGTTTTAAGATCAACTAGGTTAGGACCATCAGTAGCTATGGGGCCACCATGATGGCCATCACTAGGACCTTCAATAGGGGAGGGGTCTAGCCATGGCTAGCCTAGGATAATGATATATGGAATCATTTTTGGTATAGGCCCTATGGGCACATTTTTTATATGTATTGTAACATAGAAAAAGATGACCCTTGGTCCAATACAAAGAACCTAGGATCAATTGTAGCATTTTTTGAGGGTACATTAGGATTCAAATCAATGAGGTGTTTAGATTAACTTTCAACCATGAAGACTAGAGTCAATCAAACCTAGATCTGATCCTTTTGACCCTTGGAAATGGATTGGAATTTATTGAAATTAATTAACCTAATTAGACTATGTGCCCTAATATGAAAATACAATAAAATAATGTTTGATAAGTGATAACAAAAGTTTGCAGGAAGATCTGAGAAAAGAAAAGTGTTATATGTGTAGACACCGAAATCTGGTTTAAGCCTACGACTTCCATATTCTTCATAATTCATATTATTCATGGTCATGATTAAATAATGTCAATTATTTAATTATTCATCTTAACATTAATTCATCTATTAATTAAATAATCTCAATTAATTAATTAATTCACTTTTCTTCATTTCTTCTAATTAATTAAATAAACGCTTGTTATTTAATTATGTTACTAATTAACCTTATTCTTCCGGTTAAATTAAATAAATCATTATTTAATTTATTCTTTATCATATTTCAACTATAATTAAATAAATTCATTATTTATTTAATTATTCATTTAAAATCCCTTTCATCACTTAATTAAATAAATCTTATTTATTTAATTATCCTTCGAATATTGAGTCTCTTGAATTAAATGAATTATTTAATTCATTAAGTCTATTTTAACACATTCCTCTATATTTTAGATAATTATGTGAGTTATCTAAGTATTCACTTTTACTCAACTCGACATCTATTTTAATCGTTCAGTTAACTATTGATTTAATGTCTGAGTGGCGTCTTCGAGTAATCTCTTCGTCTAACCATTCAATCATCCACTTCTAACTCAATTGTGTGTACATGCGTATTAATTAAATATTCTTATTTAATTGATCAAGTGTTGTGCGTGCATTCGAATAGAGAGTTGCTTTAATCAATCTTCATCTTTGTCATGCAAAGATATTTCTTATGTTTTCGAATGCCGAATTGAAGATTAAACCATTTATTTAATCTTTAATTCTATTTCTAATTCGAATCACTCATGTCACTTCTATCAGTTATCTGAATGCATGTCTAATCTCTCAATCTCAACCATCCGTTGATCTTTCAATCTTGACCTGTCGTTCGAATAATCAATTTTCTATAAATTGATTTGTCATTCTTCATTCCGATCTCTCTCGCGAAATCTTATGACTTTTGAGAGCAACTTTGTCTTGAATCTTCGATATTTTGCTAATCTTTATCTTAGGCTATACTTGTACGAACTTGAAAATCTGAGGGCAATTATACTACACAAGCAAAATGGAGAAGGGCAATCGAGATGATTCATGGAAATACGTTTGGAATTGGTGAGATTGTTTCAGTTTTAATTACGTTTTTACTTTCCCATGTTCTTTGTTGCTTAACGTATGAAATTGCATTCTAGATTTTAGTATTGTATTGCATGTGTGCTTCTAACGATCTAACCTTTGTTGTCTATTGTGCATAAAGGCCTGTTTCATTTTTAGCGTTACATTTTGGTGAACCCGACGTGAAGACACCATCTTCGCGAATCCGTAGATCTTTTAATTTTCATTTTTGCAGATTTTTCGTACGGAATGACGCATGTGAAGTTTTTGCACCGCAATTGATTTTCTGGAACCGCATGTGAAGTTTTTGAACCGCAATTGAGTTTATGAACCGCATCTGACAGAGAAACGACGCATCTGACAATTTCTGAACTGCAAGTGATATCCCGAGCTGTAACTGAAAAATAAACGACGCATCTGACTGGTAAGAAAACGACGCAACTGACTGGTAAAATTTTATTTTCGTTTCCCGCAATCTAAAATTTTCAATTGATTTTCATGTTACTAATATCTTATTTTCAGCGTGTGGCCTTTTCGGAGTTGACAAGCTTTTTGCAGGACGATTGACGAAGACAATATTGAAAATTACTAATGATATCTTCTACAGGATGCTTGTCGAAGACCCTAGTTAAATTTTGAAACAGATTGTTTGGTAGCATAGCAAATCTTTCATTTGGTTAAAATTAACAAGTGTCTACTGTGTTTGGTGCGAAAGCACAAGTCTGGTTACCCTTACGATTTGGTATGTCGAAGTATCCTCTCCCCTTGCGCATCCGTGCAATCCTGGGTGTAAGAGAAACGGTTACCAACTCTAGAACTTGGGCCTGTTTTGGTGGGAAAAAGTACTCACCCCAGGACGACTCAGACTGGTAGCACCCTGAACCCGAGGGACTTCCAGCCGGTATACAAAAGTGGGTTCTTGGGGAAACCCCAAGAATCACAAGTGTGGTTCCGATGAGATGGATCCGAAAGGGGACTCGCGCCGTATGGATCACACCCCACGAACGGAATGCCCGAATTAAACACCCTTTGTTGTAGAGACCAACCTATTTGTGGCTGTTGCTTGGTATTAGTGCAGGGTACAGTATCATGCCCGAAGATACTCACTACTGATCCCCTTGAGTAGAGATAGCAGTTCTTGGGAGGTCATTGCCCAAAGAATTTGGAATTGGTGTGCTCGAAAGATGTTAATGAGCTGTGGAGGGGAGCCAATGCCACCAAATTCCTAAGCTATCCGCTCTCGAGAAGGAAAGGTGTTCATCACCAATCCAGGGTATAACTGGTGGGCTATACCAAGTATACAAACCCTAGGCCTTTGGCCTATTAGGATGTGCTTGTCTGTTATCACTTTAAACGTTCTTTGAGTCCAAAATTGAAACTGAAACACTTTGTCTTATGATTGTCTTTGATTGTTAGAATTTGATCACGGAAAACGGAGTCAGTTTAAATTTCATGTCATTGAAAATTCACAGAGAATCACAACTGTTTACCAGAAACACATATCTAATTTTTAGAGTCGCATCTGTTAATTTTGAGTCGCATCTGTTAAATTTGAGTCACATCTATAATTTCTGAGTCGTATCTGTTATTTTGGCTCGCATTTGATTTATAAAGGTCGCATCAGGTAGTTTTGAGTCGCATCTATTAAATTTGAGTCGCATCTGTTATTTTGGCTCGCATCTGTTCTGAAAACACTGCATGCGTTGTATTCTAAGTCGCATCTGTCAGTTTGAGTCGCATCTGGTAATCTTGAGTCGCATCTATCAGTTTGGACCACAACTGTTAAATTTGAAATGCATCTGTCTGATTACCAGAATAACCAAAATTCACAGTCACTGTCTAGTTAGCAGGGTTATACCAGTTCCAGTGGTCTTCATACAAATAGTCTTTGAAACAGAAACCTAAAATGATTTGCTCAATTTTGCATCCTTTAGGTTCATTTAGTCATTACCATAGTTGTCTTTAGTTAGCATTTACCTCCATCTTAGGGTTCATAGTACTTTGCATTAGACTTTTAGAGAGGTCACTTTTACAAACTTTAGGAGTAGTCCACCATCTATACTCTAGAAAGGTCATAGTGTCAACGAAATCTGCCATTGAACCTAGTCTTATCATCATCTACTTTGTCCTACAGAGAGTCATCCTAGCTCATCAGTCTAGTTAGGAAACTCAACTTGTCTTTGATCTTTGTCCTACATTGGTTCCTTGACATATCTAAATTGACACTTTGGTTTGACTTTAGGTAGTTGGTCCCTTCACCTTGGGTTTATAGAATTGATCATTTTAGGGTCTCACTTAGACTTCTTGCACCTTTAGAGTCTAGACTAGTATCATCATAGGACATCCCTTATTTTGCATAAGAAAACCCCAAAAACATAGCATAGAGTCATACAGTTTCTAGATATAGTCTTGCATTTCCCGCATATTGAGCTTGTCTTACATGGTTGAAACTAGGTCTAAGAGAAGAGAGAGAGAAAACATGTCGAACCCAAGCGAGTTCATCAACCCATTTTCTTCAAGACCTCATAAGACTCTATTAGACAAATTCACCACTAGAAACACTCAAGGACATGTTACAACAGAAGACATAGAGGCTGCCGCACAGGACCCCGAGTTTGCCTCTTTTGTAGATGAGTACCTAGCAAACGATCGTCAATGGTTCTTAGGAAAATTGCTAGCTAAAGGTGCTACCTTACCTCTAGGATTTGATATCAGTACCTTACAAACTCAACCTACACAAGGGACAAATACTACGACTGCTAGTACTACTATACCTCAAGTCAGTACGACTAGGCCATCTAGCACATCTACACAGAGTACGACAGTCCATACGTCCCCATTTGGTACACCTACCATGACATCGGGATTTAGTTTCACTATAGGGGCTTCATCATCTACTCCCTTTGGTCCTCTTAGTGGGAGTAAAAGACCTAAAACATCAGCCCATACATCTTATGTCGGTGTCACAAGTGCGCAATCAACAACCACACCTACTGCTAGCATTATGGGTACCTTACCACAGTCGATGGCCATACCTAGTGCTCAGGTCACTAGTACTATACCAAGGATTACACAAACAGGGGGCATTCCCTCCTTCCAATATGGCAATCAAAATACACCTTTCCAGACTAGTAGTCAAAACCAATTTACATCGGTTCCGAATCAGAATCCCTTTTCACAGATTGGTAGTCAGAATCCGTCTACCCAGATTCTAGGCCAAAACTATTTCACATCGGTTCCGAATCAGAATCCCTTTTCACAGAGTGGTACTTAGAATCCATTTACACAGAACCTAGGTCAACACCAATTTATGCCGACTCCAGATCGAAATACATTTACCAACATTCCGAATCCGAATCCACCTCAGATGCCAACGTTCAATCAAAACCCATCACGAGACTTTGGATTTCAGAACGCATACATGGATCCGCATAATCCTCCTAGAACATCTTTGACCCAAGTTGACATCCTACAAACACAAATGTAGGCATTACAAATGCAAATGGATAACATGTCAGTCTCAACTAAGAAATCATTTTCACTGAAGGACATATGTCCATTCCCTTTTGATAGATCATTGTACATGACACCTTTCCCTCACGGATATGTCATACCGAATCTTCCTAAGTACAATGGCAAACACAATCCAGTCGAACATATCAGGGAATTTTCTACTATTTGCATAGATGTCGCTTACGATCCCACGTATCTTATGAGGCTATTCCCATGAAGTCTTGTAGGAGTGGCACTAGAATGGTTTTCAGGTTTAGATTCTGGCATTAGATCTTGGGGCGAACTAGTCGAGAAATTTGTGGAGCGATTCTCCTTCGACATTGACCATGAGATAAATATAGCAACCTTGTGCCATACAACACAAGATGAAGGTGAAACATTCATTGCTTTCTTCCAGAGATGGAGAACTATTGCTAGTAGATGTCCTGTCGAGATACCAGAAAAACAAAAGGTCACAATGTTTCAAGAAAACCTTCATCCAAAACTCAGGAGTAACTTAAGGGTACATTGTTGCATATCTTTTTCATAACTAGTGGAAAAGGGGGTGATAATAGAGAAGGATCTCATTGAAAAGGGTGAACTCAAGATGACAACACCCAATCGAAACCCTATCGTACAAAACGCCCCCACCGACAGAAACAGATTCTGGTCTCACAACAAAAATGTCACCAATGATGGGGTGGTGGATGCTAAAACATTACAAGCAAGAACCCTCCTCACATTACAAGGACCTCATACTTTTGCTAACACGCTTAATGCTATCAATCAACCTCCTAACATGGTCTCAAATACTCAAGGTCCACAAACAAGGAGATTCCAGAAACGTGAGTTCACTCCCTTAGGGGAACCCATTGAGTCGGTGTTCAAACAATTGTTACAACACAACCTCATACAACTGCAAGAACCAAGACAATACGATCCAAGACAGTTTAAACCAACTTGGTGGGATGACAACGCTTTTTGTGATTATCATAGGACTAAGGGACACAACCTACAAAACTGTCGACAACTGAAGAACATCATACAGGATCTTGTTGACAAGAGAATCATTGAAGTTAGTGGACAAAAACAAAAGACATCGAACACTAATCATCAAGTCTTTTCAGACCCACTACATGACCACGGGAAAGGAACTGTCCCCAGTTTGAGTACTAAGACCAATATGTCAGCCAATTATGTGAATATAAAACATGACTATGATAGTGGCAAAATCATTCATTGCCTTCGCGCCGCCAATGACAACATCAATACCATTACTATCAAGGCTAATCCAGAATGTGTGGTCAATACTCATCGTACTAAGTTTGTTATCCAAGGCCCTCCATCACAGCAAGCATCACAACCTTCCAAGTTACAATATAACCTACTTGACCAGTTGGGGAAGACCCTAGCCCAAATTTCAATCTTGGAATTGTTGTGTATCTCCCCCGAGCATCGGTCTATCCTCGATAAGGCTTTACAGAATACCACGGTCTCTAATGACCTTGATGTCAATCATTTCCAGGAAATGGTGGGCTACTTAACCAATAATCATCATGCCACATTCTCTGAACAAGACTATGCCACCGAAAAGATGAACCACAATGACCCTTTACATCTAGAAGTCCTTGTTGATGACACCAAAGTTAGACGAGTTTTGGTAGACGGAGGAGCAGGGTTAAATCTATGCACTTTAAAACTAATTAAGGCATTAGGTATTTCAGAAGCATGCGTAGACACCACCAAGAGTATTTTCATCAAGGCTTATGATGATGAAGAAAGAAAATCAAAGGGGGTGGTAACACTTCCTATCAGAATTGGTCCTGCGGTAATGGAGACAAAGTTCCAGGTCTTGGATCTCACCCTCCCATATAACCTTTTGCTAGGTAGACCATGGATTCATGCCATGAAGGCAGTCCCTTCCACGTATCATCAGTGTCTTAAATTCCCTTACAATGGCACCAAAATAACTATCGATGGTGATCCCGACCCTTTCCAGTATTGCACTAATCTAAAGGACATCCCTCAATTTCAAGTGCTGGTCAACCAAGAGGCCTCACCGTCTAAACCATATTCTTATGTTGACCCATCCACACTCACTCGAACATCTGTTGCACCTTCACTTCCCACTACTCCTAGGGTTGAGATCCAAGACAAGGGTTGTGGAGAGTATTACATGAAGACTTCTTATTGTGTTAGCCATTTGGTTCCTCCTAAGTCATATGGTTTGCCTACAACAAGTAGGGGACAATCTATAATCACTATACATGTTCCCCCCACAACAACTTTCACTAAATGGGGTGAATTAAGCAAAGAGGCTGTAGATACAGAAGATGTTACTTCCTAGCTGTACAAGGAAGATAATCAAGAACCCCTTTTACTTGCTCATATTCCTACAAGTCTATATGGAAAGGGTTTCAAAATCATGCAAAGTAAAGGATATGACGGGAAAAGTGGTTTAGGTTTAAACCAAGATGGCAGAGTGGAACAAATATTTGTTTCTCAATGGCCAAAAGGAGTAGGGCTAGGGTTTCAACCGATTCAGATTGGCGTTCCTAGTACTCCATTACCCTTACTTGAGGAAGTACGTGCTTTAGAAGACATTAAGACATCTCACGAACCAATAGACCAAAATCGTTGTAACTCTCCTAACTCTAATGATTATGAGTGGGATTCCTTATCCTCTACTTCTTCCATGGACCTTGACAAGTTATTTGGAGAACTTGACTTGATGCTAAGTTCCTCACCAAACCCCTTAAATTCCTGTCCACCAAAGAAAATGACAAAAGAGGAGTGGTTTAAACACTACTATTGGGAATCACTTGATCCTACCTCTTGGCAACCTGAGCCACCTCTTTCTGATTGTCAAACCTTGGCATTAGGCCCACCTATTCCTCCACCTAGACCCAAACCCAAGAGCAAAAAGGACTTGGTACAAGACTTTTATGACCACATGAATAATTCAATCCTTACCTTGACCCCATTAGACTTTGATAACTCTGACGATGACATGCCCTTAGTTTATCCCCAACTCATTGATTGGGATCAACAAGATACACCCATTTTAGATACTTTTGAAAATGACGAAGCAATTGCTGAGTTCCTGGGATTACATGAAGGCATACCTAATGGGGATCATAAAGCTGGTTTTACCATGGACTTGGACAATAAAGCATATTTTGGGGAATCTGTTCAACCCTCCACTCGCAAAAATGAGAAAAAGAATAAACAAGATAAAAAGGACGAGTCTCTAGGTGAAAACCACAAGGCACCTCTAGACCATGAAAAAGTAAAAAGAAAGGACGCATCCAAAGGTGAAAACCTCTCTGAGGTGCTTAAGGATGGAGGTTTGAACATTCTCCCCATTGCACAGGAAAAGTCACCCATGCTCGTGGAAGAATCAGTAGAAGTTGACATAGGCACAAAAGAGAATCCTCGATTGATTTATTTGGCAGTGTCATTGACAACACAAGAGAAATCAGAGTTCCACAACTTCTTTGAACAAAGATAGATTAATTTTGCTTGGTCATATGCCGACATGCCTGGGTTGGATCCTGAACTTGTTCTACATCACTTTCCTTTGCAACCAGGTGCTAAACCAGTAAAGCAGAAGTTGAGAAAAATGCATCCACAAATTGCTTTATTAGTCAAGGCAGAACTCAAGAAACTCTTAGACGTTGGTTTCATCAGACCTACTGACTATGCAGATTGGATTTCCAATCTTGTACCAGTTACCAAACCAGCTGGGGGCATCCGCATCTGCACTGATTTTAGAGATATCAACAAAGCTTGTCCTAAGGATGAATTCCCTTTGCCTAATATAGACATGATAGTTGACATGACAACAGGATATGAGATGTTGTCCCTTATGGATGGATTCTCAGGATATAACCAGATCAGAATAGCCACTGAAGATCAACCTAAGATAGCCTTCACTTGTCCTTGGGGAACGTATTGTTGGAATGTTATGCCCTTCGGACTCAAGAATGCAGGAGCAACCTATCAACGTGCCATGACCACTATCTTTCATGATTTAGTACACACTTGTATGGAGGATTATGTCGATGACCTTATTGTCAAATCCAAGACAAGGGCAGAACATTTACAAGTTTTAGACAAGGTATTTCAGAGGCTGGAGAAGTATAATGTGAGACTCAATCCAAAGAAATGTGTGTTTGGAGTCAAGTCTAGAAAGTTGTTAGGTTATATCATTTCTAGATGAGGCATTGAAGTAGATCCTGCTAAGGTAAAAGCAATTATGGACATGCCACCACCCAACAATCTCAGTCAACTAAGGACATTACAGGGAAGGTTGCAATCTATCAGAAGATTTATAGTGCAATTAGTAGACAAGATGCACCCTTTTCAACATCTACTTAAGAAAGGAGTACCCTTTGCATGGACACCTAGGTGTGAAGAGGATTTTCAATTGATTAAAGAATATTTACTTACACCACCTGTTTTAATGCCACCTATTGAAGGGAGACCATTGATTCTTTATATCACAGCAACCCATTCATCACTCGGAGCATTGCTTGCACAGAATGACGATGAAGGTCATGAACAGGCAGTCTATTATATCAGTCAGACTTTGGTTGGTTATGAGCTAAATTATAGTAACATTGAACGTGCCTGTGTTGCAGTAGTATTTGCTACCCAAAAATTGCGGCACTACATGTTAAACCATCAAACAATGTTGGTTGCTAAAATCGATCCTTTGAAATATCTTCTTAGTAAGGCAGCATTAACAAGACGACTGGCCAAGTGGGTCATGATACTTAGTGAGTATGATATACAGTATGTAGAGAGAAAGGCTATTAAAGGACAGGTCATTGCTGATCAGTTAGCTGATGCACCCATACAGGCAGATCACCCATTAGTGGTAGACTTTCCTGATGAGTTCATATTCACATTTGACACAAACATAACATGGAAATCAGATTTTGATGGCTCACATACAACCATGGTCTGTGGGCTGGATATTGTTTATCAACCACAAGGTGATTCCATCCCAAGTCATTCAGATTGCATTCTGTATGCACTAACAACATGGCAGTACAAAGCTCTATGACAAGGTTATTTATTTAAGGCCAAGGGAAAATTAAGGTTTTACAAGTTTATGGTGATTTAACTAGTAATCAAAGGTGTAAATGATGATTATGAGACTAAGGATGAGAAGCTTGTCTGCATAAGTGCATGTATCGGAGCAATTAAAGAGTACTTTCGACAAGCCGGCTCATTAGACACCCCATGTTTTAAACAAAGCAGCAGACGCTATGGCTACAATTGCCTCACTCCTTGACATTCCTAACAACGTGCCTAAGTTTGAGTTCTTGGTCGAACAACTTTTGGTCCCTGCCTATGATATCCCAGATTCTGAAATGGTGTGTGACATTGTTGGTCCTGATTCCTCATGGTACAAAGAAATCTACACTACCTTCATGTCAAGTCATCTCCCATTACTCATCCAATAACCAACGAGGGACATTCCTTCACAAGTCAACCAAATACACCATTGTCGGAGACACCTTATATAGACGTGCCTTAGATAATACCCTGTTGAGATTTCTTGATTCTACTGAAGCACAAGCAACCTTGCGTGGGGTGCATGAGGGTATATGTGGTTCCCATTCTAGCGGTCCTATCTTAGCCAAAAATATTATGAGACTGGGTTACTAGTGGCCTACTATGGAAAAGGACTCATATGTCTTTGTAACAAAATGTCGCCAATGCCAAGTTCATGGAGATTTGATACATGCCCCAGCATAGGAGCTTCATCCTATCACGTCACCATGGCCTTTTTCCCAATGGGGACTCGACCTCATAGGTAAGATCCACCCCACCTCATCTAATGGACACAAGTTCATTATCACTGCCACTGAGTACTTTACAAAGTGGATTGAAGCCATTCCTATGACATACATTACCGGCACATAGATTTCTAGATTTATCTTAAACTATATCATCTGTCGGTATGGTGTCCCTCAGTCCATAATCACTGGCAATGGCCGCCAATTTAAGAACCAAGAAGTCTGCCATTTGTGTGATCAATTTCATATCCAACATCACTTCTCCACTCCATACTACCCCCAAGGTAACGGCCAAGCAGAGGCGTCTAACAAGACCATCGTTAGAATCCTCAAGAAGACTGTCAATGATGCTGGTCATGACTGGCATTTACAGCTTAACCCTGCCTTATGGGCTTATCGTACAAGTATTCGTACTCCCACTGGTGCTACCCCATATTCACTTGTCTTTGGATCTGAAGCCATTTTACCTATTGAGGTCGAGATTCCATCCCTAAGGGTATCACTGAAGGGCCACATTGATGATGAAGAGTACCGAGTGTCAAGACTCCATGAGTTAGCATTCCTGGATGAGCGTAGACAGAAGGCACTGGACCATCTCAAAGCATATCAGAACCGCCTTCGTCGTAGCTATAACAGGAGGGTTTTAAACATAAATTTTGACATTGGTGACTTGGTTTTAATGGAGAACCCAAATAATCAAGCAGAAAGAGACAAACCAGGAAAGTTTGAACCTAATTGGTTGGGGCCTTATGTTGTTATAGAAGCTTTTGGATCAGGAGCGTACCAACTCTCTACTCCTGAAGGCGAACCATTGTCCTCACCAATCAATAGTATGCATCTGAAGAAGTTCTACGCATAGCTTCTGGGAGCCTTTGTCTTATTTAGCAAAAATACAAAAAAATTAGAAAATCAAAAAAATCATTATCAAGGTGAAAACCTGGCAAATAGGCATCTTGATAACACCAAAAAAATTAGTTAATATGGAAAAAAGTAAAGACAAATCAATCGTCCAATGGTGAAAACCACTTCGGTGGCGCTTTGGATAGGTACCATGGTGAAAACCTGGCAAACAGGCGCCATGTGTACTCAACCCTGCTCCTTTGTCTACTATTATTCTAATCTATCTTGTACATACACCACTTATTTGAACATCGTCTCTACCTTGTATATAGCCCACTTCCCTGTACATAGCCTCTACCATGTATATAGCCCACTTCCCTGTACATAGCCTCTACCCTATATATAGTCCTTATCCTTGTACATAGTCCACTATCCTGTACATATCCCTTACCTTTTGTGTCCATCACTTGTATATATCATTCATAATAAGTGGTAGTCTTTTCCATAGCTTGGAATGATTGACATCGAGAGCGTTCATATCCCCCATCTCACTCTATTCATAATCAATTGGTCTTATACTCGACTGGGGGAAAATACTTGACGTGCGTCATATTGATTCTTACATTGGCTATGTGGAAGACGAAACATCATGGAAAATCCACGAACATCGCAAAATGACCTGAGAAAACACAAAAACATCAGAAAACTTCAAAAAGACAAAATCATCACAACATTTCAAAAATCCAAAAATAGAGTCAGAGTCGGTCGCACTTGTTAGTCTTTGTCGTTTGTCGAACTACGTTGCCTCTGCGACTGGACGTAGGCAAGGCCATCTGCTGATGTGCCCCCGAGGCATTAGGTCAGTCTGTTTATGTTTGTCTGTACAAAGTCATGCGTCAATCCATATGTCTATATAACAAGGTCATTGGTAGTGTCGAACTACGAGGTCTCTGTGTGTACAACGTAGGCAAGGCCATCACACGATGAGCCCCTGAGGCCGCACTAGGTCAGTCCATTAGGGTTTGTCACATTCAATTTCACACACATCTTCTATTTGTAGTCAGTCTTGTCGGTCGCAGTCAAGTCGAACTACGAGGTCTCTGCGTGTACAACATAAGCAAGGCCATCACACGATGAGCCCCCGAGGCCGCACTAGGTCAGTCCTTTAGGGTTTGTCATCACACATAGTCAATTGTCAACACATCATATCAAGTCATGCATTACTCTGGTGAACAAATCAGCAATTTCTTTGAGTCATATCAAACTACTTGCTGAACAAAACAATTCAAACAGATCAACCAACCGTCTGCTACAGGATGTGTCCTTCTTGGAAACAGATGTTATCAAAACAATCAACCTATGTCTTATTCAGGATGCGTCCTTCCTGCGTAATCGACAAGGTCAAAACAATCAAACGTAGCCTTACATAGGTTATCACATCAACGACATCTGACTCAACGTCTTATACGATACATGTCTTTTTGAAACCAGGCTTTATCATGCCTTATACAGATAGTCATAACATCGAAACCAGACTTACAGTCTTATCCGGTATGTGTATCTCCTGAAATCAGGCTCTACCAATCAATCCCTCTGTCAATCAAACAAATCAAACAAAAAAATCATGTCTTGGCAAACATTTTACTGGATTTTTGACTTTATGGCTTATTTATCTTATCATTTATCTTCAATTGATGACTAGGATTCATGTTACTAGCTTTCTCAAGGATGTCCCATGAAGGATTTAGAGAAGCAACGACATATCAGAATTCTATTTTCTTTGACTATTGTCTATTGACTGTCTTTTCAATTTGATTTTGAGTCATGTTACTAGTTTCCTCAAGGATGTCCCATGAAGGATTTAGAGGAGCAATGACGTATCATGACCCATCTTTTCTTTCATTTGCTATTTGTGGTTTGTCCTGACAAAAAGATTGGGGCAACTTGTGCCTTTAGTATGAGTTAGTGACAATCCTTGTCTGTGACTGTCTATTATTTAGCAAGTGGATGACCTTGCACACCTTGATTCATGTCATATCCTGGTGTTTGTCTCCATTTGTATTAGTCCCACCCAATGATGATAAAGTGCAATACCTTTTGTGATATGGTAAAATATCGAAGATTCCTAACACTAACATCTATCTTCTGTCTTCTCCTTCTTTGTTGATCTTTCTTTTCACACTCACAAGTTCTTCTTTCTTGCATTATGATGAAGTCCTGTGACACAAAAATGGTATACATCATCCTGCATCAACATACATGTTAGAAACATACATATATATAGGCATATTTCACATTTAGATCATCATGGCATAATAGACAATAATTATCATTTAACACTGCATATCATAAGCAATAAACTGTAAATACATGCATCACATTACATTTGTATAACATCACATGTCATTATACATATAACATCACATTGCATCTCATAATCATATAGAATCATATGTCACATAGAATCAACATTATCGCATTAGTTGCATAAACAACATAAAGTACATACAACCATCCATCACATAGGCATATCATATGAACATCACATGTATCAATAAATAATTGCATAATCCATAAATAGACAATGCATATCATAAGAATCGCCGCCAAAATCATATATATATATATAGCTCAAATGTGTCACATCACAATGTCATAATGTATCATAAATACATGGAAGCCCGCAGGCTATCGGATCAAAATACACTGTCCCAAATGGACCTCAAAACTGTATCTCTATCCTGAACTGCCACTGCCATCATGTCGGGAGTGTGTGGGAGACTGATGCTGAGAACTGGCTGATCTTGGAGCTGTGGGAGGTCTGTCATAGGGCCCTGCTCTACGTGGCTAATCCACTCCCTCTATACTCACTGTCCGTGTGTGGGTCCTGGTCTGGGACCTACTACTCTGTGCCGCTGAAAAACTGGGAGCTCATCTCTCTAGGGGAACCTCTACCTCATACAAGTCTCAGTAGTATCTCTCCCTCTCGCCGGCTCTGACCAACTCTCTGGCAAATGCTGCTGATGGTCCTGTACATAATGACCTGAGCTCTGTGAATCTCTGCTCAGTCTCCTGCCACCAGGCTACTGCCTGATCTCTCTCTATCAAGGCTCGATCTCTCTCCACTCTATAGGAATCTCTCTCTACCATCAACACTCTCATCTGCTCCTCCAAGGAGGCAACCTGGGCTCGTAATATATCAGTGTCAGGCACCTCTGCCTCTATCTCATCTTGACGGACCCTATCTCGCCCATCATCCTCCTCGTCCATCTCCTCCAAGATTTGATCCCTGATCTCTCTCTCATGATCATCCTCCTCCTCATCATCCTCCTGGTAGGCACCTAGCAATCCAAGGGCATCGACCTCTGCCTCCTCTCCCACTGCCTCCTCTCCAACGGCCTCCTCTGCAACTACCTCCTCGGCACCTACCTCTGCCTCTGCTGGGATGTCAGGGATGTCTGGGATAACTGCCTCTGCCGGCTGCTCCTCCTCGCCACCTCTGGCCACATCTAGCATGGCCACATCCTCCTCTCCTCCTCTCTCCTCTCGGATCAGTGACAAGGCTGTTCCTCGTCCCCGTCGACCACGCCTCCCTCTCCTGCCTCCACGTTGGCCACCTCTACCATCATCCCCACCATCACCTCAGCCTCCTCAGCCTCCTCGACCACCTCCTCTGCCTTGTCTACCTCTAGGACCTCTAACCCACCGCTCTACTGGTGCTAGCTGCCTTGGATCTGTCAAGGGAGTCAACCTGTGTAATGCCCACCACTGATCATAAGCTGGAGTGGTCCCTGCATCTGCGGGTCCGTCCCTCCATCCCCATGGCTGTGCCTATAAACCATCAATATCCGCCTCTACAGTGGCGACTAGAATCTCTGGCCCCCATAATAGGACCTCTCGTGAAGACCGAGCAAACTCTGCTCTCCCTCGAGGTACATCCTGTACCTCTCCATACTGTCTCAAGACCTGGTCCGGCAACTATCGTTCTATGATGTGCATATGGGACACTGTCCATCCCACCAAATATTGTGTCTATCGACAAAATGGCAAATGCTCGCCCTCATCTGACCACACCTCGTAGCCTAGGTACGGTCTCCATGTAAACTCCTGCATCAGGTCTATAGCGTGTCTATAATAGCCCATATCTCCAATGTGGTGCTGTGTGGTGGCTCCCGCATACCGAAAGGCGTATGGCGCTCCACGAGCTAGATCTACTATCATAGGTGGTCTAAAAATAGCAATATGCTCCCACGCCCATACCATCAGGAGCATGGTGCCGCAGCTCATCGACTACGCCTCTCTATAGGAAATGTCATGAAGGTGGAAATATAACATCCCCAGCACACACAAACCCCAAGCATATACAACTCGGCGCTCCAGCATGCCCACTAGCATCTCACCCCATCCCACAGGGAATCCATGACATCGGCGGTCAGGCAGTACAATACCAACTATCAGTGTCGCTACTAGATAGTCTAACTATCTATATCTTTGGGCCAATACCCACCATCTAATCTCATAGTCATCAACCCCTAGCTGTCTAACGTCAGCATGGGGGTAATATCTGCACATATCCGCTATCCCTCTCTGTGTATCATAAACTACCTGTGTCCCTCTAATCGGTAGTCTCAAAATCCTATATACATCCTCCAAAGTCACTGTAGGCTCTCCAGTCGGAAGGTGGAAGGAAGACGTCTCCGAGTGCCACCGCTCGCAAAGTGCTGTCAGTAAACCCCGATTTGCCCTAATCTGGGGCATATCGATCACGTGCAACAAACCCAAATGCCATAGAGTCCGTCGCTCGGCTGGCCATAAGCTGTCTCTGAATTGAAACATCGTGGGTCTCGACTCACGTGTGTAGATAGGGTCAAGAACAACCTGCAACAACATCCCTCATGTCAGCCTGAATCATCTATCCTAGTAAAAAAATGATTGTTTTAACATAACAAGCAAATGCGTCGTTATTTTGCAAATGCGTCATTTTTTTTACACATGCGTCGCTTTTCCACAAATGTGGGTCACAAATTACATATGCGTCATTATTAATCAAATGCGGTTAATAATCATCACATGCGTTGTAAAAATGACATTTGCGGTGCAAAATGACAAATGCGTGTCTAAATATTCTAATGTGTCGCTAAACACGCAAATGCGTCCTAAAACTACAAATGCGTTTCTACATATACATTTGCGTATCAAAATAAACATATGCATTGCAAAAATTCAAATGTGTATCACAATTATCAAATGCGTAACAAAATAAACACTGCGGTTATTTTCTAAACTAATCTAACCGACCGGCATTAAAATGCAAATGCGACTTTTCGCAAACACATGCGTCATTCGCGCATACACATGCGGTGCAAAATCAAAAGCGACGCATAACCTAAATTGCAATAAATGTCTAAAAATATGCGCAAATTAAAAATTTTCAAAAGGCAAGTTTTAGGTCCATACCGGGGGGTCCGCGCCGGCTGGTCTCTAGAATGTCTGGATCCTATATGCACAATGATGGGTGGCTGGAACTGGAGACATCCTCGCTGAAAGTCAGAGCAAACTTTTCAAATCTCTAAGCTAGGTGGGTGCAAATGAATAGTTTTTCACCCCAATGCAAATATATACCTAGGGCTTAGGTGGCATTTTATTCCTACTGGCCGTGTAAACTTCCATTTTCTATCATCCCGTACCTGTCCCTCCCATTTCCGAACCCAATTCCGTCAACTGCATTACATATCTGCCTATCTTTTGGACTAATCGGGTGCATTTCCAAATTTTTCTGAACATTTCAAAAATTTGTCAATTTTCCCGAGGGGGCATACCTTCACCTGTTCTAATCCGGAGCTTGAATGGGGCATATTTTCATTGATTTTCTTTGACACAACGCCTAAACGACATTGTATCAAAGAGGGGAAAATGTAGACACCGAAATCTGGTTTAAGCCTGCGACTTCCATATTCTTCATAATTCGTATTATTCATGGTCATGATTAAATAATGTCAATTATTTAATTGTTCATCTTAACATTAATTCATCTATTAATTAAATAATCTCAATTATTTAATTAATTCACTTTTCTTCATTTCTTCTAATTAATTAAATAAACGCTTGTTATTTAATTATCTTACTAATTAACCTTATTCTTCTGGTTAAATTAAATAAATCATTATTTAATTTATTCTTTATCATATTTCAACTATAATTAAATAAATTCATTATTTATTTAATTATTCATTTAAAATCCCTTTCGTCACTTAATTAAATAAATCTTATTTATTTAATTATCCTTTGAATATTGAGTCTCTTGAATTAAATGAATTATTTAATTCATTAAGTCTATTTTAACACATTCCTCTATATTTTAGATAATTATGTGAGTTATCTAAGTATTCACTTTTACTCAACTCGACATCTATTTTAATCATTCAGTTAACTATTGATTTAATGTCTGAGTGGCATCTTTGAGTTAACTCTTCATCTAACCATTCAATCATCCACTTCTAACTCAATTGCGTGTACATGCGTATTAATTAAATATTCTTATTTAATTGATTAAGTGTTGTGCGTGCATTCGAACAGAGAGTTGCTTTAATCAATCTTTATCTTTGTCATGCAAAGATATTTCTTATGTTTTCGAATGCCGAACTGAAGATTAAACCATTTATTTAATCTTTAATTCTATTTCTACTTTGAATCACTCATGTCACTTCTATCAGTTATCTGAATGCATGTCTAATCTCTCAATCTCAACCGTCCGTTGATCTTTCAATCTTGACCTGTCGTTTGAATAATCAATTTTCTATAAATTGATTTGTCATTCTTCATTCTGATCTCTCTCGTGAAATCTTATGACTTTTGAGAGCAACTTTGTCTTGAATCTTCGATATTTTGCTAATCTTTATCTTAGGCTATACTTGCACGAACTTGAAAATCTGAGGGAAATTATACTACACAAGCAAAATAGAGAAGGGCAATCGAGATGATTCATGGAAATACGTTTGGAATTGGTGAGATTGTTTCAGTTTTAATTACGTTTTTACTTTCCCATGTTCTTTGTTGCTTAACGTTTGAATTTGCATTCTAGATTTTAGTATTGTATTGCATGTTTTCTTCTAACGATCTAACCTTTGTTGTCTATTGTGCAAAAGCTTGTTTCATTTTCAGCGTTACAATATGTACCTATCCTGTAGAATTGAATTTAGTCACTATAGGAGGATATAGTCTCCCAAGGTGTCTCTATCCTTGTAGGGATATCCTAGATATATTTTCATAGTCCTTGGATGTTAGATCTGAACATCCACTCTCACCTACAAATTTGTTAGTTTGCTATTGGATAATTTTGTAGGTGTGTTTTCGTGAGTTGAAAAGGTGTAGGGATTTGAATGCAACAATGGATAAATTATCTTCAAACTTCCTTTAGTCCTCTTGAAACCTAAAACCCACACATTCAAAGAGAAGGAAAAGGGTTGTGCCATTTTGGGGGCTTTCCTTGGTCAAACCCCGTATTAGTATTTCTACTTCCATAATGGCAATGTCAATGATAGAATGATAAATGATAGGAAGGAATGATGAAATCACAAAGTTTTGTAACTCACCACCCTTCAATGGCTTCATTAACGGACTAAATTTATGCATATCACCTCAAGGTCTTGGATCTGTCTTGCTTGATTGCTTGAATTTCTTAAATCTACCTACAAAAGGGTTAGCCTTCACAAACATGAAAACATGAACTTGTTATACCTTGCATAGATACCCTATTTTATTTTTGGTTAAAATGGGTTCCCATTTATGTTTTGGTGTTTGTTTCTTTACCTTGCCTTATTTGGGTTTTTCTTTCCTTCTTTTGTTTTGGGTCTCGGGAGTTGTTCCTTTTTGAACCTTATTTTCATGTTTCCTACTTTGTGTTGGGAATCATAAATCCAAATCAGACTTGGAATTTTTCTTCAAAAGTCCATGTCTGATTTCCTTTTTTGATTTTGTGCTTCTTTGTGTTTAGAATTAGAAATCCAAATCAGACTTGGAATTTTTCTTCAAAAGTCCAAATCTGATTTCTTTTGCTGATTTTGCGCTTCTTTGTGTTCAGAATAAAAAATCCAAATCAGGCTTGGAATTTTTCTTTGAGGGTCCAAGTATAATTTCCTTTTTTGATACCATGTGTGTTTGTGTTCAAAATCAAAAATACAAATCAAACTTGGACTTTTTCTTTGAGGTTCCAAGTATGATTTCTTTTTTCAATTCAGTGTGTGTTTTCTTTGAATTTCGTCCATTCAAAAATGTGATTTATGATTGGACTCTTTAGACTTGGGTCCTAATTTTCTTGTCCATTTTGATCTCAATTTTTTGACCACTCACATTTATTTTGGACTCCTTCGCACACACGAGACTGGTATTTAATCAGATTTCTTGCATGATTTTGGTCATAATTGCATTTTATTTTAGCAAAAGTGCAAGTAGAGGAGTTGTAGGAGGGTTCAATCTTTGAGTGGTTAGAAGTTTGTTTATTTAGTCACTCATTTGGAGTTCAAGGTATGGTTTTATTTGTCTTTCTTTTCCTTCATTTTTTCTTTCTTTCTTGTTGTTCATTTTGTGTATTTTTGTGGCATGGTGTTTTCATTTTTTGTTGTCTTTCCTTTGTCTTGTGTTGTCTCTTTTTTTCCCATTTTTTTCTTTTAGGTTTTCGTGTTTTGTTCTTGTGGTCATTTTCATTTTTGGGTTTTTTATTTTACTTTTTGGCCATTTCATTTTTATTTTTTCCTATTTTTTCATTTTCACTTTTTTTTAGGTTTTTGTTTTTTCATCATTCCCTAGGTTATGGTTTCTATATAGGTTCCTAGGCTTTCCTATTAAACATTTAAAAATTGAACCTCACAAAATTTAGAATTACAAACAAAATTTGAGTCCAAATTGTCCAAGTCCCTCGTCTATTTTTTTATTCCAAAATTTGAAGTTCCTTAGAACATTTTGTATTTTGGTCCAAATAGATTTAGAATTCCAAACTAACTTTATATCAAAACGATTGAATCCAAATTCCTTTTTCAATTTCAAAATCCAACCCTTTTACTTAGTGTATTTTCTCTTTGGCCTAATCATAAATTTCAATTCCCTATGTCAAAGGGTCTAGATCTGATGTTCTTTTTCAATTCCAACTTTCCATGTAGACAAGCATAAGGGTCCATTTTCACAATTTCAAATGACATTTTTACACATTAGTCTGATAAGAACTTCCAGTTCCCAAAAGACCCATGACCAAAAGGTCCAAGTTCAAAGTCCTTTTTAAATTTTTATTTCTAACAAGGAAAAAGTAGTTCTAGTATATTTTGAGAGGGTCCTTTTGGGTTTTGTAGTTTCAATAGAATATGGTTGTAAGTTTATGTTAAGGGAAATTTCTCTGATATATTTTTTATATATCTTCTTTTGTTTGTTTTTCTAGGTACCATAAATGTTTGATTCCGAAGAAAAACCTAGTTCCAAGAAGGTGGAAAAGGATCAAAGAGGCAAATTGAAAAATATATATTAGATTCCATACATAATGAAATACAAGTTTAAAGGAGTTCTAGTGATCTCCAAATTCACCTCTAGTTGATGAAAATCACAGATACTACCTTGGGGCATATTGACTTGGGGGATTTCAAGACAAATAATTTCATTGAGGATGCGAATCCAAGGGCTAAGAAGATAGAAGCATCATGAATTTCTCATGTTGCTTCCTTCCCCATTGATGTTCAGTTTCTAGATTTCATTCTTATGGTAGAAAAAGAATACAACCCTGTACAACACAAGTGCATTGATCAATGGGGGAATGAGATAATTAACTTATCTCTAGCAATGATTAGGATTGTCTTTTACTTTCCACAATATACTAACTTGAAGACCATAATAGAGGCCAAGGTGATTGAACAATATAAGAGGAATGTGAGTACTCATCAAATACATATGAATAAGAACTACCTCAAGTTTGGTAAGAAATCTATTGATAAGTTACCCACAAAGCTTAGATCTGATTTCCATTTTGAGGTGGGAGACATCATTACATTGTTAAGGAGAGCATTGGGAAAGGAGAGGTCCCATATATATGAGAATTGGATGTTCCACTTCATCGAGGTTATCTTAAAAGGAGAATTATATTTGGATTGGGGGAAAATAGTTTTAGATGTCAAACATAATCAACTCACCAATGTGAAGGACACTAAGGAATTTTACATGTCCTCAAATGTTGTATATTGTGTAGCTAGAATGGGGAACTTCCCAAGATTGAATACTGTGGGGGTT
>VDFB02271358.1:736954535-736970352 GCA_007258455.2 Sequoia sempervirens | reverse complement strand
GGTAAAGGTTATTCTTTAATTGTAATTATTTATTAACTTGTAGGAATATTCCAAAGGAATCCCTACAAGTCTTTTGTCCTTTTTGTCATCTCACACATGTGTGAGGATGACTTATTTTTAATTCCTTTAATAAGGAATATTTGTAACCACCTCCTTAAGAGGTGACACTTTGCACACACATAGATGAATGATGGCATTCATTGAGTTGGGAGTTACATTCTAACTCCTTCTTCTCACCTCTACTTATTGAGGTGCCTCTCTCTCATTCTTCAAGATTCAAGCAAGCAAGCTAAGGCTGAAGCTCTCTCTCTCTTTGTATTATTCTTTAGGCATTTTGCCTCCATTCATAATATTGGGGTTTTTTCTTGTTTTTTCCCCTTAACAAATTCTTGTGTCTCTCTTGCTTTGGTGGTGCTTGGTTTGGCTACTTCAATCTATTTGGTAATCTATTTCCTTCAAACATTTGCTCATTATTAGTATTTTCCATTGCTCTTTTCTATTTCCTTTCATGGTATCAGAGCTTGGTATTACTAATATTTTGTAAGCTACATTGTTGAAGGTTTACCAAATTTTTCAGCACACCATTGGAGACACTCTCAAAGAGGAGAAGAAGAGCAAAGTGTCTAATCTTGGTTGTTTTTTTTTGTCTTCTAACCTATTGTGTTTGTGCAGGAATTTCAATTTTCTAGTTTCACACTTCAAATAATTTGTTTACATTTAGTGCATTTTTTTTTAAGAAACAAAACAACCCAATAAGGGTATAGCCTATTATTCGAAATTTCCTAACCCTCTTGTGCAGGTTATTTTATATAACTTTTGTTTACAATATTGTTTGAAATCTAAAGAAAAAAATAACTCTATTCTGCAATTTTTTTTAGGGCTAAAGCCCTAGTTTAGGAAAAATTTATACTCAATTTTAAAGCAAAATTTTTAAATAAACTCTTTTTTTTACAAACATTATATCATATTTTTTGAAAAATAAATTTCTACTTTTATAAGGGTTTCATATTTTTTAATAATACAAAAAAATTATCAAAATCTTTTATTTTAGATTTTATATTTTTTTAAAAATACAAAAATTTATACCCTGTTTTTTTAAAAAGAGGGTTTCATAATAAACATTATATTCAATATAACATAAAACAAACTGTTTTAAATTTCAAAATAAAAAAATATTTTTAAAAAAAACTACATTACAAAATAATGAATAGTATATAACAATAAATGTTTTTTAAACCCTCATAGGGTTTCTGCCTATAAGCTGCTTCTTTCAGTCCTCCTGGCCCAATAGTTGCTCCTCCCGTAGTCCATATCTCGTACCCTTCTCCGGAATCGTCGTCATTGCGTTGCTAGTCTCTTCGTATGTTGGCAACCTTGAGCTCTGTAGCTCTTATATCCCTGTGTTTCGTCTTCTCATCACCCAGCCTACGGCCTCCATCCACCTCTGTTTGCATAAAATATTTTTATCTTTCCCCTGCATGTGCCTTTCCTTAAGAATCCACCACATTTAATAATCTTGCTTCGGCGTCTTAGGGTGGCTTCTTTTCTTAAAAAAAAAAAACCTAAACTCTATTTTGATTTGCCCGCCCAAATCCCCATTTAAACTCGTATCTAGCTTTTTTTAAAGCCTACCTTTTTCCCCCGTTTTTTGTAAATCATATAGTATCTTTTTTAAGAAAATCGTTTCTTTTAAGTTTTAAATTCATGTGACACTTTTTTAAACTTTTATTTAAAGTTTATTTATTTAAAGTGTTTTCAAAGTTTAATCAAAACTTTATTAATAAAGTTTTATTATTAAGAACTTAATTTCATTTATTTTTTTCTTTTAATATAGAATACTTTAATTAAATTATCATTATTTTATATCACCATTTTCTTTATAGTTATTTCAATTTTTTTTTAATATTTTAATCAATTAATTTATTTGTTTCTATAGTTTATTCAAGTCTTATAGTAAAGAGGCTTTAGGATTATTATTCTTTTTTTCTTTTTAAAGTTTAGGTGATTTAATTCAATTAGAAGGGGTAATTTTTTATTTTTTTTAAGCATCTATTTACAAATTTATTTATTTTTTCTCGTCAAGTTGTAATTTTTAATTTTTAATTTATTTTTTTGTAATTATGTCAACTTTAATTCCTGAAATCAAGTTAAATTCTTCTAACTACCATTCTTGGAAGACTCATATTTCTTTCATTTTTCGGTTTAAACATCTTTTGGATGTTGCCACAGATCCTAAATCTAAACCAGGTTCATCTGCATCCAAAGATGAAATTGAAAAATGGAATCTCAAAAATGAGGAAGCCCTTGGCCTCATAGGTATCTCCATGTCACCCGAACTTTATGTTCACATTGGGACATGTACAACTGCCTATGAAGCATGGGACAAACTCAAAACAATTTATGATAGTACAAATGAATCAAGAAAAATTCAAATTCAAGATCAACTTGAAGATTTGAGGTATTCTGATTTTAAATCTATGGATGATTTTTTATTGAAATTTGATGCTTTAAATAATCAATTGGATGGTTTAGGAGTTAAATTAGATAATCTTAGATTAATTCATCTTATTCTTAAAAAGTGTCTTCCTAGACAATTTCAACAATTCATTACTAATATTCATGCTCAATTAGCTATTCCTTCTTTAGCTACTCAATTAACTTATGATATTTTTCGTGATTTATTAAGACAAGAAGAGGCTAAGTTAATTCAGTTTGGTACTCTTAAGTCTAATGAACATGCTTTCTTGTCTAATCATAAGCAAAATTTTAAACCTCATTCTAAACAACAACATTATAATTCCAAACCTCATTATAATAATGGCAATGATCCTAGAAAGTTTAACTCTTCTAAGAAACCACATTGCACTTATTGTAATAAGGATGGTCATTGGCAAAACACTTGTTTTAAAAAGCAAAATGAGAAAAATCCTATGAAGCAAAATAATCAACAACAAAATAAACCTAATAATAATAAGTTTCAAAATAATGCAAATCAATCTAGACGTGCTTTTACTTGTAGTTCTAATGTTTCTCAACCTCTTGAATGGGTTATTGATTCAGGTGCATCTCAACATGTTACTTCACATAAAGAAGTTTTTGAGTCTATGCAACCTGATATATCTAATGTTCCTCTTCAACTTGCTAATAATCATACTTGTAAAGTAGAAGCAATTGGAGATGTGAATGTTCCTAATGGTAAATTGCATGATGTTTTATATGTTCCTGAATTAAAGACTAACTTGCTTTCAGTTGCTAAGCTTTGTCAAGATTATAAAATAGAATTTTACAAAGATATGTGCTATGTTATTGATCCAAAACAAAACAAGGTCATTGCTAATGCTAAATTAGACAATGATAATTTGTTCAAATTTTATGAGTTTGCTCAATCTAGATGCTCTTTAATATCTACCATTGATTTCAATGTTTGGCATGAAAGACTTGGTCATATAAATGCTAACAATATTGCTTTAATGCAAAAGCTTAATATGGTAGATGGATTGCCTAGTATTGTTCCATCTAAAATTGTATGCACAGGATGCATGAGTGGTAAGATGCATAGGGAGCCCTTTCCACATGGTCAATCATGGAGGGCAACTCATAAGTTGCACCTAGTTCATAGTGACCTTTTGGGACCCATGGAGAATAACTCCATCCAAGGATCAAGGTATGCACTTACTTTTGTTGATGATTTTTCTAGAAGAACTTGGATCTATTTTCTTCATAGTAAGGATCAAGTTCTTGATATATTTTCTGAATTTCATAAATTTGTTGAAAGGCAATCTGGTTTTAAACTTAAAATTCTTAGAACTGATAATGGTAAAGAATATGTGAATAATGCTTTTAATAGTTATTTGAAATCATTTGGTATTAAGCATGAGCTAACTATTCCCTATACACCTCAACAAAATGGTGTAGCGGAAAGGAAGCATAGAACTATTGTTGAAATGGCTAGATGTATGTTACATGCTAAAAATATGTCTTATAAATTTTGGGCAGAAGCTATGTTTTGTGCTACTTACATTATTAATAGGACTCCTACTAAAGCTTTAAAGGATATAACTCCTGAAGAAGCTTGGTCTGGTAGGAAGCCCAATCTTAAGCATTTAAGGATTTTTAGTTCCATTGCTTATGTTCACAAACCTAAACAAAAGAGGCAAAAATTAGATGCTAAATCTTCTTATCATATTTTTGTTGGTTATGATGAACATTCTAAAGCTTATAGAGTTTATAATCCTCTTACTAACAAAGTTAAAGTTGCTAGAGATGTATGCATTGCTGAAAATGGTGTTCATGATTGTTCTAAAGTGCATAATATTGATTCTTCTCAAAATAAAGTTATTGTTGTGGAGGATAATCCTCAAGTTGAAACTCCTCTTAACCCTCCTAATGCATCTCTTACTCATAGTGATAGTGATGATGAAAATGTTGAAATCTCTACTCATGATTCTTCTTCTAGTGATGATACTCCTACATCTAAAAGAATGCCAAAATGGTTTAAAAATTTGTTGCAAGAAAGTGAGGATTATTTAGCTAAAAATCCACCTAAAAGAAGAAAGGAAAATTATTGTAATCATGCTTTGATGTCTAATATTATGAATTCAAATGATCCTCAAACTTATGAACAAGCGAAAGATCAACCTCATTGGCAAAAGGCTATGCAAGAAGAATATGATACTTTAATTGCTAATAATACTTGGGATTTAGTTCCATTACCTCAAGGTAAGAATCTTGTTTCATGCAAATGGTTGTATAAAACTAAGGTTAATGCAAATAATGAAGTTAGCAAGTTTAAAGCTAGATTAGTTGCTAGGGGCTTCTCTCAAGTTGAAGGATTAGATTATAATGAAACATTTGCTCCAGTAGCTAAGATGCCAACCATTAAATTAGTTCTTGCTTTAGCTTCTCATATGCATTGGCCTATTCATCAAATGGATGTTAAAAGTGCATTTTTAAATGGTGATTTACATGAAGAAATTTATATGTCTCAACCTTTGGGTTTCATTAAGGAAGGTAATGAAAATCTTGTTTGCAAATTGAAGAAATCAATATATGGTTTAAAGCAATCTCCTAGAGAATGGTATTCAAAGATCAATGCTTTCTTTCTTATCTCAAGGTTTCATTAGAAGTAAAAATGATCCCAATTTATATATTAAGCATAGTGAAGATGATATTGTGATTATTATTTTATATGTTGATGATTTAATTATCACTTCTAGTTCTAACAATTTGATTAGTGATGTTAAGTCTCAACTCAATCAACAATTTCAAATGACTGATTTAGGCCTATTACATTATTTTTTGGGTATGCAAATTTGGCAAACACCTAAAGGTATTTTTCTTTCTCAACATAAATATGCTCAAGATCTCTTAGATAGATTTAAAATGAATGATGCAAAGTGTGTTTCTACTCCTTGTGAATTAGGAACTAAATTAATGGTTGATATGGAAACTCCTTTTGTTGATCCTACTTTATATAGGCAATTAGTAGGAAGTTTAAATTATCTAACTCTTACTAGACCTGATATTTCTTATAGTGTTGGATTGGTTTCTAGATTTATGTCTAAACCACAACAAACTCATTTTAAAGTTGCAAAAAGAATTTTAAGATATGTTAAAGGTACTCTTAATCTTGGTCTTTTTTATGATGCAAATTGTGATTTTTCTTTAAAGGGTTATACTGATTCAGATTTAGGAGGTGATCCCAATGATGGGAGATCCACTTGTGGTATTGTTTCTTTGTTGGATCAGGTGCAATCTCATGGAATAGTAAGAAACAACAATCTACTTCTCTTTGTTCTACAGAAGCTGAATATAAAGGTTGTACAAATGCATCTAAAGAAGCATTATGGTTTAAGAAGATTACTTGAAGACTTGGGTCTACCTCCAAAGGATCCTACTCCTTTATATTGTGATAATCAAAGTGCTATTGCTTTGGCAAAGAATCCAATTTTTCATGCAAGGACCAAGCACATTTCTCTTCAACATCATTTCATTAGAGAGCAAATTGAAGACAAGCAAATTTCTCTTTTGTATTGTAAAGGTGAAGATCAAGTTGCAGATATTCTCACCAAAGCTCTTTGTAAAGATAAATTTCTCTTCCATTGTAAAAATATTGGATTACAACCCATTGAAGGGTTTGATGTAACCTCCCCAAGTAAAGCTTAAGGGGGGATGTTAGAAGATTAATCTTTACTTGGTAAAGGTTATTCTTTAATTGTAATTATTTATTAACTTGTAGGAATATTCCAAAGGAATCCCTACAAGTCTTTTGTCTTTTTTGTCATCTCACACATGTGTGAGGATGACTTATTTTTAATTCCTTTATTAAGGAATATTTGTAACCACCTCCTTAAGAGGTGACACTTTGCACACACATAGATGAATGGTGGCATTCATTGAGTTGGGAGTTACATTCTAACTCCTTCTTCTCACCTCTACTTATTGAGGTGCCTCTCCTCTCATTCTTCAAGATTCAAGCAAGCAAGATAAGGCTGAAGCTCTCTCTCTCTCTTTGTATTATTTTTTAGGCATTTTGCTTCCATTCATAATATTGGGGTTTTTTCTTGTTTTTTCCCCTTAACAAATTCTTGTGTCTCTCTTGCTTTGGTGGTGCTTGGTTTGGCTACTTCAATCTATTTGGTAATCTCTTTCCTTCAAACATTTTCTCTTTATTAGTACTTTCCATTGCTCTTTTCCATTTCCTTTCAAGGATAGGAGGATGAGCAAAGTATTCCTTAATCTTGTCAAAACCTTGTTGACACATAGGATCCCACTTGAAGGATGTATTCTTTTTCAGGAGGTGGGTGAATGGTTGACACTTGTCAACTAACTGTGCTATGAACCTTTGATGGACTGTAGCTTACCTCTGGAGACTCCTTAACTGTTTTAGGTTGTGAGGTGGAGGCATATCCATAATTGCTTTGACCTTGGATGGATCCACTTCTATACCTCTCCTAGAGACAATGAAGCCTCAACAAATTTCCTGATGTAACCCTAAACACACACTTTTTTGGATTGAGGCACTTGTAGTGTTTTTAGCCATTCAAAGATCTTCCTTAGGATTGCAGGGTGTTCTGCTCTGGTTCTTGATTTTCCTAATAGATCATCAACATAGTCTTCCATGATGATGTGGATAAGATCATGAAAGATGATGGTCATTGTACATTGGTAGGTTTCCCCTGCATTCTTAAGACCTAAGGGCATAACATTATAACAAAATTTACCACAAGGCATGGTAAAGGTTGTCTTATGTTGATCTTCAGGTGCAATCCTGATCTGATTGTATCCAAAAAACCCATCCATGAGGGAAAAAGTCTTGTTTCCTACAGTTAAATCAACCAACATATCTATGTTCAACAAAGGGAAGTCATCTTTAAGACAAGCCTTATTGAGGTCACAAAAGTCTATACATACTCTAACATCCCCATTGGGCTTGGCTACTAGCACGATGTTGGAGATCTGCTCAAAGTAATCAATGGGTCTTATAAATTTGGCCTCCAACAACTTCTCCAATTCTTTCTTGACCAATAGGGAAACTTGCGGGCATTTTGTAATTTTTGTTAACTTGTTTTGCATTCGATGCACGCCTAGACGGGTGTACCACTATGGCAGTCTAATCCGTGCATGTCTGAATATGCCCATGTAAAATTGATCTTGCTTTCCTTAAGAAGCTTGGAGATAGTAGAATACTCTTCTTTTGATAATGCCTTGGCCACATAGGTGATTTTGGGATTCTCTTCAGTTCCCAAATTGATTTCTTGTGTTTCCTCTATTAGAATGGATGATCATTTAGACAACTATGTTCCCACAAGGGGAAGATGAATATCCCCATCTTCTGGCACCTCACATAGGTTTTCACCATCAGATACGTCCTTTGTTTTGACTTTTTCTGAGTCAAGAAGTGCCTCAAGGAGGTTTTCACTAGGTGACCCTTTTGAATTTTTCTTTTTCTTATTTTTGCAACTAGGGAGTTCATCTTCCCCTAATCCCATGAGGTGTACATAGGTATCCATTGAGGGAAGTGAGTTGATAGGTGTGCTTTCACATAGGTCCCAATCTATGAGTTCAGGATGGCGAAGGGAAAGGCTGATGGTGCAAATAGATAGGAATTTGAACATGGAGGAAAGGTCTACATGATCTACATCATCGTACGTGTGTATGATACACTCTTCCTCTGGCATATCTTCCAAAAGACCATCACCTGCACTGACATTGTTAGAAGTGCTAGTTGATGCTGCGAGACCGTTTTTCTTTTTATCATAGCCTACACCTGAATTCTTTGGACATATGGAAGTTACAATCGACTACTTTCTTCCTAGCTCTTCTGAACCAAGACCTCCCCCCTAATAATTGTATTTCTTAGCATACTTAGAGGGCCAAGGATACATCTCTTGAAAATATTCCTTTAAAGGGGGAGTAGGTTTAGGTTCTTCACGATATATCCATTGGCTTATATCATCTTCAGGTGTATATGATGGTAACACTAGAGATACATAAGTGTTGTTTCCCACATTTTTAGATCTCAAGGTGAGTGTCTTTTGTTCTTCCTTCGGTGAAGACTCAGTTGGTTGACCATATGTGTGTGGTGAGGGTGGCATAGTTGCCACATTTAAAGTAGTACACATCTCATACTCACCACATCCCTTGTCAATGATCTAAACCTTGGTGATAGTAGAATCAGATGTAGAAGATGGAGCAGATGAGGTGGTGGGTGATGGATTAGATGATGGATTGGATGAGGATTGGTTGAAGATGTTGGTGGTGGTCGCATTTCTACCCTAGATAGTAATCGAAAATGAAGTCGCGAACGACAATATTTGAATGGTTGGGGATTAGCTTGTATCATAACTTCCATTCCATTGAACAATAATTTCAAGCATTGGTGATAGGTGGATGGGATGGCTTGCATGGCATGGATCCATGGTCGGCCAAGAAGAAGATTGTAGGGAAGGTCAAGATCAAGGACATGACAAGTGGTATACTGTATAACTAGGCCAACTTGAATTGGAAGATCAATGACTCCTTTAGAATCCCTTTCTGCATTATCATAATCCTTTATAGTGATGACCTAATTACTTAAATAAGCATGGGTATATCCTACCTGCTTTATGAATTTTAATGTACAGAGGCTGAGAGTGAGCCATTATCCATCAATACCCTCTTTACTTTATGTTGGGCGATGGGAACCTCTATATGGAGTGGTCAATTGTGATTAGAATTGATGGTAGTCATGTATCATCCATGCATAGCCTACCATAGGCATGCCAGAAATGTGAACCAAGTGTTTTTATCCTAATCTAAGTATGCAAACTAACTAAACTAGAATACAAAACAAAACACAAGATCATCTCAAAATATTAGCCTAAGGAAGAAAACACAAAAGAAATATGACAAAGGTAGTGATTATACCTTTTTGTGTCAATCCCCTTAGTTGGCCCTTGATGTGGTTATTTTTTTGCTCCTTGGATGGCTGTAAAATGAAGGGTGGATGCAAGATAATGAAGACTCGATGAAGCTACAATGGAAAATGCACTTGAACTTGGATGCTAATGCAAGGAATAATGCTATAAAATGGCTTAATAATTTGGTAGCATAAGGGTGAAAAATGACTAAGTTATGCAAATGCATTAGAAGAGGGGGTATTTATAGAAGAATTTGAATTCTCTAGAGAATTCAATGGTCAGGATCGTGCCACCATGACCAAGATGAAGGGATATGGTGAGTTGAGGACTCACAATCCCTCATATTTTGACATGTGGAGGGTGAAGTGGCCAAGGATGTGATGAGGTGTAAGTGAGGTGGAAGAAGGACATGTGATATGGAAGGACATGTACCTTGAAAGTACATTGGGAGATGAGAGAATTTCCTTAAAAAGGAACTTCTTGTCCTCAAGTGAGAATGAAAATGACATTTGAGAAATTTTAGTATTCCTCAAAAATCTCCATGGGGAAGATGAAAGTAGTTGGAGAAATAAATGTGAATTAAAAAATTCACATGATTAGAAGAATCTAGTGGATAAGAAAAGGTTCCCAAAAAGGTATGATTTTGACACATGTGTGTGATGTGACAAGTCAAATGTTCTAGAAGACTTTGGCCCATGTGAGTGATGTGACAAGTCAAATGTTCTAGAACTTGCATGGGAATAAGGAGTCTTGGAAGGATAAATGTGTATGAAAAATTCACATGGGGAAGAGAGGAATTTTGGGTGAATAAATGTGAATTAAAAATTCACATGGGGAAGACGGTCAATGCCAAATAAGGAATATGTAAGAGGTTGACTAAAAAGGTATGTCGAATGTGGCAAGATGATTAGATTAAGGTTGTACAAATGTATGATTATGGAAATTAATAAGGGATTAGAAGAAAGTGGAAGATTATGGAGGATGTGACATTAATCTTGATTAAGGAGTGCACATCCTAATCATGGATTAATTAATTTAATCGATATTAGAAGAGGGTTATGGAGGATGTGACAAAGAGAGAGAGAAATAAGGAATTTAAAATTGATTTGAAAAGGTCAAATGACTAAATTAAATAAATTGAAATGTTTATTTAATTTAGAGAGGAAAAGGGGGTAAGGTAAAGTATTTAATTATTCGATTAAATACTTTAGGAACCTTAGGAAGAAGGTGAAATATTAATTAAATAAATTATTTAATCAATATTAATGAAACATACAAACAAAGTAAACGAGTTTGACCATGTGGAAGTGATCAAATTTAGATGTCTACAGGTGGAATAAGGATTGTAGTCTAGCTAATATGATGATGATGATTATAGTAACTGATGTGACATCTCAAGGAATCATCAAGATATTTAGAAATAAATGCTTCCCTAGGATGACAATAATAAAATGGGCGGTGTATTTATGAGCTAGAATTGAAGCACAAGTTGGACGATTATTACTGTTCCACAGTCCCAATTGAGAAGTTGTATTTTTTCAAAAGATTAAGAATTCAAGCAATGGAGGAAAACACAACAAAACCCAAAGCTAAGAAATAGAAAACTGAAAAGAGACCCCTGAATCAAGACCTGATAGATTAATGCCCTAGGTCGAGGCCAAGACCTAGGAGGAGTGCTCAAACAAGTCCTTCAATGGATAGATTATTAGATAAACATAAGGGCTTGGGAGATATTTGGACACCACGACACAGGTATGAACTCTTCATGTATCATTACAGAAAACAATTTAGGTTTTAGCCAGTTTGCAACTTGTGGAGGTTGAACTTGGGAAAACTCATGGTGCCCAACGTGTTCATAAATGTAGAACTAATTAAAGCTCTAGCTAGTATATACGACCCCAAGAGGAGAACTATTCAATCACATAATGGGGCTGATGTGCTTATTATTTTTTAGAATTTAGTTTCTAATGTGTTTCAGTTGGAGTGTCCTATGAACTTTCCATTCACGGTTAGAGACCTCTTGACAAAGTATCACCATATGGATACTAGCTACAAATGATGGAAACTACCCTTGCATAGGACCAAGAATGAAGGAGGCCAACTCAAGAGGTTTTTGAGCAATGAAAACCCTCCTTTTCATGAGGACTTGTTTGAAGAATATTTTTGATACACTTATTATTCAGCTGGTCAGGTCTTGAGGGTAGAGGTCCCACCTTTCATGTCTATTGCCCCAATGGTCTTAGCTACAAACATACAAAGCATTGATGCCAAATCATTCAATTATGCTAGATAATTGGCCAATCACCTAAACTAGGAGCTTGAAAAGATTAAAAACAACAGTGACTATATTCATTTCAAACATTACTCTTTGTTCATGCATTTTCTCATGCACAAGGGACATGTTAGAAGGGTCTGGAGTGAAGAATTAAGAATAAGAGATAAAAATAAAAATGGAAACCTCAAACCTATACAAATGTGGACTTCATTGTGGGATAGTTGATTTGGTAGATCTCATTATCTTTATTTTAAGGATTTTTTTGTGAAACCATTGATGAAGTTGCTGGGATATTAGCGTGATTATAACTTATTCCCAAAAGTATAAAAGTTTCTAAGACCAAAGGAAAATGACCCAAGGAAGAAGGTGAATCATAACTGGGGAGACTGGTAAGCTTTTCCTGACTGCACAGTGATTAGGGTTTATGGGTTTGAAGGAACTCCACACTTGTTGCCACAAGAAGTTCCTGATAGAATTACCTACTTAGAAATTATGAGGCAATTAGAAAAATATGATGCCAAAAACCTCAAAGGACACAATAAATAATCAATTATGCCCAACAATTTATGTTTTGGAGACTTTACAGTGGTTGCAAATGAGGTATATGAGGAAATTGATGCTAAATTAGCACAGTATAACCTCCCTCTAGGCAATAAAAGGGAAAAATTTGTTGCAAACGACTTTATTCACAAAGCAAGGCTATCACAGGGGTTATTAGGATATGAGCATGTGTTCTTAGATGAAGATGTGCTCAAAAACCATGATGAAGCCTCTACCACTGACATAATGACTGCATATAATAAGGTTATACTCGTAGAGGAATGGAAAAGAAAAAATGTCCCATCTTATTCGAGGGCATTTGGTGAAATACAGGATCCTCTAGCAAGGATTGAGCAATTCATTGCTCATGTGAATGAATTGGTAAAGGATGTGCCTTCATTTGTCTTTGATGCCACTCATGCAACCTATTCAAGAGTGCAGGTTGAAGATATAGGGCTCTTAGATTATATTCCTTCACAACCAATTCCTGAGGTGAGTTTTTCTATAGATATTGATATAAGTGAAGATGAGGAGAGTGATGAGGAAGATGAGAAAATACAACAAATAAGTGCTCCTATAATTGCATAGTATGAGCCTCCTTAGGAACACAATGATGTAAGATTTGAAGCATCAAATGAATTATTTTATGATGTTAGGGTCAAGGATGGATAGGAGTTCATTTTTGATGAAGATTTTGTTAAGTCTTCCGAGTTTAAATATTTTTTTATGAATATAAAGGCAATAAAATGAGACAAAAGATGTAGGATGTCACTCCTAAACGACAGGTTGCTACTTTGGAAGAATTGAAAAAATAAATAGAAAAAGAGATGGAGTCCATCACTCCTGAGAGAGGGAGAGAGTTACTTCGGGAAGCTGGAGTATTTCTTTTTCCCAAGTGGGATATAAGCTCTACAATTGTGTTTGATAGTTTCAGAAAGAGAGGGGACAAAACAATGAACTTAACAAAGGAAGTAAGTGATAAGATGTATTAAGGATCTGGATACAATCCAGATGAGGCCACCTTTCTTATTTGGTCATTGTACCCCCCTGACAAAAGACCAACTATGGTTGATAATCCAAACCAAATTTTTGGACATCTCTTGGTCCAAAGAGTAGGGGATACCAATCCCATGGAGACAATAGAATTGAATGTCAATGTGGAAAAATTCACCAAAGCACAAATTGATAAACTAGTTAAAGAAAATGACAGGTTGAAGAAGGAATTAGCACATCAAAGAGAAATATCATCTTCCTCTTCCATACTAGAGTTGTATTCCCCATGTCTTGAAAAGGATAAGAGAGTATTGGATGCAATGACTGATACAACTTATTGGAAAAATTGCCACTTGAAATCTCAGGAAAAATGTAAACAATTGGAGAAAGAAGTCAAAACCATAAAGTATAATACTGCATCTGAAATGATCAAGGGGAGATTCAATAAGATGATGAAATGTGTTGATGAATATTGGAGACAATTTAAGTAGGTATACTCAGTAATAAAGGAGAATGAACGACTACAGAGGAGAATAATTGAAAAGAGAGAGGAGCTTCGAGACAAGCAAATCCTAAAAGGACAAATAATGTAGACACAAAACAAATTGGTAGAATCACACAATGGATATCATAGCAGGCTCATGGGAGATCTTGGCTGCTTCAATTTGACTCCAACACTTTATGATGATATGAGAAATCCTCAAGAGTATGATGATTGGAAGGAAGAGTTCGATGTGCTTCTAACTACTGCACTACATGAAATCAATGATGACATAATTTTACAAAATACTCACAAGTAAATTGAGAAGATGATGTATAGGGAATATGATATGAGGGAAGTGATCTCCAATATAGATACTTGTGCTCAACAAGAGTACATTTATCACCTCTTTGCATTCAATTTGTTCCTTAACCAAACTATGGATATACCATACACAATGAGACAACCATCAGGATGAAAGGAGTCAACCAAAAACATGAGCACCCTATCATGGAGTAGAAGATTTGAACAGATCTTAGGTGGTCACGGGCTTCTGCTTGGAGATTAACGGATTGGTGCATTCATTTGCTGCAATATTTTGTTTTCTTAATTATGTCTAGTTATCAAACGACATGAATTTTTGTAATGGGTCTGTAGCTTGTTGCCTCTCATATATATATAAGAGAGACCAAGACCCGAATAGATCATCATCACATCATTTCCATTTAGGGTAGGCATTAGTAAGAAGATAGATTGCACCAATTCACCCATCCATCTCATATCAGAAACTACTGTTATAATGCATATTATTCAAAGATAAATATAATGGAGAAGGTTATGCATAATTGTTAATTTGCTTTCAAGTGCTCAACTATTGTGTGGATTTATATGCTTATATGTTATTTGGTTGTCTCCAAAGTGGTTGTTTATGTTATTCAAATTGAGTGTGTGAAAATACATTTAATTTGTCAATACACATTTGCTGTAATTATGTGATGTTAATGTTGACTGGTTTCAGTGTGCAGAAGAATTAAAGTTCCTTTTAAGAAATCAAATTTGATAGGTTCCTGTTTGGATTAAAGTCCTTTTGAATAGATTGTATTAATTGGTTTCCTTTCACATATGAATTAAATCCTTTCACAACTTCATAGTAGCATAAGGGGATATCACTAGGATTACTAAGAAGATCCCAAATAACTGACATACTTGCACGTTTGCACAAGGTGCAAACATTCAAAGTTCCCAACTATTCGAGTTAAGCTAAAGAGTGAATCTACCCATCTTACAGAAGCCTATCTCCAAAACCATCATTCACCCCTCCACTCAATCCACCCAATAGAAGTAGGTACTAGTCATAATTAGATATTGCATACAAAATACAATTCACAAACTTGAATTCTCAATTACTCTCATTAGAAATTAGTCACTTAAACTTTGTATCTACTACACCTTCACGTGCCTTAGTGAGTAGATTGCTCAATTCAAGAACCATATTTACCTGTAAATCTACCTTATTGTCCAGGTATACCCGCCTAGGTCTAGAAAAACCTAAAGAGTAGAAGGTAATCAGTCTTGCTTACCTTGTTCGTGGGCCAAAGGTGTATTAAGGGATTGGCACCCCCTTATGGTTTAAAACCTACACTTTTGAGACCTAACAAATCCCTCAACCCTTAAACCCCTGGGTACCCTTAAACCCTAATCCCTCATTAACCCCTATACCCTCTCACCCTATACATTGGACCCTCAACCCTAATCCTTGAACCATATATGTCCCTCAACCCTCTAACCTCAACCTTAAATCCTCTAACCTCTACCATATACATTAAACCGCCCTTAACCCTCAATTCTCAACCCTCAACCCTTAATCTACACAAAGTACTGTGGTAAAGGTGAATTTTGCTTTGTTTATGATTATCTAGAGGAATAAATGGGGAATGCTAGTGACAATATGGATCTTGTCACACAATTTTTTTCATTTCATGTTAAATACAATGAAAAATCAAATGTAGTAGATCTTTTGATGCAAGTGAAATGTAGGCAAGCAACTGAAGGCTAGTGAATATTGGGGAAGGATTTTTTGTTCTAACACCCTTAATCCCTACTAGATCAAAACAATTAGGTGCTACA